>CM021107.1:472318284-472609418 GCA_007115665.2 Sequoiadendron giganteum | reverse complement strand
TGATTGTGTGGGAAAACCCTTTCGAGAAAAAAACACACAACTCAACTTGTATTATCAACAACAATCAATAGTTACAATACAATCTCAGAGCAATGCTCAGGGGTCTTCACACTATGACATAATTTTGGAGCAATTCCGACAACATAATGACATGTCAACAAACTTCAACCTATCACCTCAAAATGTACTAAGGCATCACTAATTTAAAGATGTGCAACATGGGTGCCCAATACTGCCATGTATCACCTCCATAATAACTACATGCATGTAACAAGAGATGAAAAACATGCAAGGCATCCATCTTGACCTACCTATGTGATTGTTGCAAATGCTTGAAATGCAGGCCATTTGCCATAAAATGTTGTGTATCAAAATAGTCCTCTCAACATGTAGGGCGTGAGGATGCATTCAAGATATTCTTCTCATAATCCAAGGTACCTACAACATGCAAGACTGACAACTACCATTTACTCACTAGTCTTGATTAGATGGCTATCATAATTGACTCTTACCGCTATCATAGATTATCATGGCAAGTGTCATAGTTTGTCATAGTACATGGCATAGAAACTTATGACAAATGCCATCAATCTAGCCTAGAATATAGGTCCTTCAAAGTGGACGCCTACCTCCACAAATATAGCCTACAACTCTTACATTTCACCTTCCATGTAGGATGCCACATCATCGGTGGGTCCCACAAAGTGACTACATATTTGGTAGGTAAATAAATATTATGAAATTAATAAATACATCAAATAATAGCATTTATATCCTAGGAATCTAAGGTTGAGACACCCTAATCCCAACAATGAGTATCCTCAACAGATGAAGAAAGAGTAGTAGGTAATGAGGCAGAAACCAATATTAACGCTGCTAGATTTTAACAAAATATTTTAGGTTGACTACAATGCAAGTGGAAATGCTAGGAGTAGTATTAAATCAAGAAGGTAGTCTTGTAACTGATTTCATTTAGAAGTTTAATGATTCAAGGAGATATTTAGTCCATGATTAAGAAATTTATGTCATAATCCAAGCTTTGAAAAAATGGAGATGCTACTTGTTGCTCAAATATTTCTTGTTGTATACAAAACATAAAGCATTGCAATACTTGAACAACCAAAGTAAGTTGAATCAAAGACATGTGAGATGGGTAGAGTTATAAATTTAATTTTATTGAATTATAGGAGTGTAAAATAAAACAAGGTTGTAGATGCATTGAGTAGGAGACTAACAATTTGTTGAAAGAAATGAGAGTAAAAGTGGTTGGATTTGATGAATGCATGCAATTATATAATTTTTTTATTGATTTTATCAAAGCATGGAAGGCACTTAAAAAAAGCAAGTGTATATAGAACTTAATTTCTCAACTACTTGATTCAAATTGAAAAGGTGTTTAATTGATAAGCTCAGTGAGAGATAATTTTTTCACTCGAAGAATAATAATAGTGGTTTAGTAGGTCATTTTGGATTACATAAGACAGTGGCATTGGTAAGTAAAAACCAT
Source organism: Sequoiadendron giganteum (assembly GCA_007115665.2). Lineage (NCBI taxonomy): Eukaryota > Viridiplantae > Streptophyta > Pinopsida > Cupressales > Cupressaceae > Sequoiadendron > Sequoiadendron giganteum. The sequence continues at coordinate 472,607,911 of CM021107.1, read as the reverse complement.
ATTTGGCCTCAAATATATAAGGATATGAGAAAGTATGTTCAAGGTTGTAGGATTTACCAAATAACAAAGGAAAGTAGCTCGAATATTGGGTTGTATTAGCTACTACCAATTTTGAAGAGACCTTGGGAAGATTTCAATATAGATTTTTTTTTAGGTTTTTCTAGAACACAAAGAGGATATAATTATATATTTATAGTTGTGGACAATTTTTATAAGATGGAACATTTCATTCCATGTAGGAAGATAAATGATGTGATACATATAGTTGATCTATTTTTTAGAGAAGTTGTGAAATGCATCATCATTCTAATGTTATTTTGAAGAGGAGAAAAATGTAGACACCTAAAATTAACCACTCACAGTTGGTCAGTTTTACTTCATGTGTCGCCAAAAAGTGTAGCCTTTGACACTTTTCACTTATTTGGGCCCTTTCTTGTGATTTTTGGCCTATTTTTCTTAGATTCTAAGGCATCTTGCAAAGGTGTTGTGAAGTGTTGTAACACATTTCCCCACTTTTCTAAGACCCTTTCATCATAATTTAGCTAAACAACCTCTTTTTACCCCTTTCCAAGCCTTAGTCTAAAATGTTGTAAGGTGTTGTAACTAACCCTCACATTTTTCTAGGCTTGTCATCACTAAATCAATCCTTCCTTATGCTAAAATGACCCCTTAATGCACTTACAAGCCTTACTTTAGTGTGTTTCAAAAGACAATCTTGACGAATATTATTAATCACATCTTAATCCCCAAAAACCAACCAAAAATGCCTAGGTGGACTAGGTCGCCACTTTGGGCAACCTAGTCCCATGTGGCGTAAAAATAAAAAATAAAACATAATTCTTTTGGTATTTTGTCTCCTAAACCCTAAGGTCGACCTGTATGGTGTTATTTTTGAGAAATTAGGGCACAACTTGTATAAATAAGGGTTTTTCTCATCTTTTTCACCCTAATCTTCTAATTCCTCATTATTCTAACTCACATTCATTCACCACCTCCTCCTCTCTTCTTCTCAAGAAAGCTAGGGTTTGAGTATTTTAAGTCACCAAGATATCTCTCAAGAAGCATTCAAGTGTCGAATCCTCCATTGCTACAAATCAAGAACAATCATCATGGCAAGGTAAACTCCATTTTTTCGTGATTCTTTACATCATTTCTCTATTTTGGTTTGATTACTCAAAAGGGGCTTGACCAAGACAAACCCCCATGCCCTAACAATCAACAAGTTTTCCCTCTTAGTGTGATTTGTAGGAATTGTATGCAGATTTAGCAAAGAACCAAGGTGGAAAAGTCTCCAACAACTTGCTCAATCTCTTCAAGGTTGGATAAATCCTAGTTGGAGCTTGGAAGACATTTGCAGACCAGATTCTTCACTTTCGAAACCAGATACCTAGAGGAGCAGAAAGTGCAGACTGAGGGCTTCAAATTCCACTTTATGATCTTCATAAATTTAGAAGAGGACTAAGTCACCAACAATGGCGACCTAGTTCCACTGGACCTATTTTTCAGAGATTTTGGTAGATCTGGATACCCTTTTGGTAGAAACGAGCTCCGAGTAAGTTTTCAAGATCTAGGACTAGGTCGCCCAGAATGGCGTAAGTGTCCCAACATGCCTAGATTTCAACATCAACAACATTTCCAACCTCCAATCCAATCTGCAACTCATTCCTAGGTGAACCCCTTCATTTCCATTCATTTTTGTAGTAGTTTGTTTATGTTTCTTAGGTCATTTGCATATCATTATGTGTTTTCAAACATAGTTGCATTTTCAAGGTTTTACATTACTAGTTAGCTTCTATTTTTAGTTTATTGCATTTAGGTCATCACATTCCACATACATACACATCACACATCATAACCTCTATTTCAAACCCCTAACTCTTTGAATGAACTCACTAAGAACACTTAGTGTGAAAGAGGCATTGTACCAACCAGCTTCTAGGTGAAAAACCCTAGGAGTCCATTAGGGAATCCTCTTTCCCTAATGCATGTTTTTGGTGGTTCACTTTGTAATTTCATCTAATCCCCTCCTAATCATTTTAATTAAATATTATTGTGGTTATTTAATTAATATTGCTAATTTCCTCTACTTGTATTCTAAGGTCCTAAGGAAATTAATTAACCAATTATTCACCTTACATTTCCTCCCACTTCATTTTTAGATTAAATAAATATCTTAATTTATTTTATTTAATCACTCAATTTCCTCTTAGGAATTAAATAAATCATTTAATTCCACTTTTCCTCTCTCCCCTTGTCACATCCATCATCATTATCCATATACCCCTAATCTTAATCCTAATCCTCATCTTAATGGTGTCCACACACTTAATCAAGGATTAAGAAGTGTCACATCCTCCAACTTTTCCCACTTGCACCTTAACCCATTTTCATTAAGCCTAAACCTCACCTAATCCCTCCCTTAATCGTTTGCACATTCCAAATTCCTTAATTAGGAAAGGGATAACCCCCTTTCCATTTATTGCTAACTCTCCTACATCTCCTCCCATGATACCACTTGGCATCATCTCATGAGTTGAGAGATCTCAACTCTTTATAGCCTTTAATCTCCCAACTTGCAATCCTAGTCATCCATCCCATTCACCCTCACATCGTATGCTAAAAACCTAGCCATTTTATAGGACCCATCATCTCTTGAGAGAATTGATATTGGATCTTTGTGACATGCATAGCATGCAATAACACCAGGATCATCCATGTAAGGAAGCTAAGGTAGCAGAACAAATTCCTACACCAATATTGAGAAGAGGATAATGCAAAATTTTACAGATCTTTTCAATAGTTACAGAAACTTAAATAGAAGTAAACATAAATACCATGCATACCACAACACAATGATTTACATGGAGAAAACCCTTTCAGGAGAAAAACCCCACACTCCAAAAGTTTCCCAATATATTATTCAAAAATCACAAAGATTACAATATACTTGCAGAGCAAGCTTCTCATAGGAGTATCACCAAGCAGAGATCTAGAGGCAACATGACTACTATCAAACTCTCTGAATACATCAAAATCCACAACCATAATATAATACCCTCAAAAAATAGGGATTCCTTCTGGGGAAAGTGAAGCCAAAAAAATATCCATCGTTAGATATGAGACCTAATGATAAATGGTCCAAATTTACAATAATAAAATATACATAAAATTTGGCCCCTGGATTCCCCGTAGGAGGGATGATCCCCTCGAACCCCTCGCAGGGGGTACCTCGCACCCCCTCACACTTACCTATCAACAGTAAACCTTATCTAATTGCAAGGTTGAGGCATATTTTCCCAACAATCCACACCTCCCTGCCTATCCTAGAGGATATCTTCCATATCTCTCCATATGCATGTCACTACCTTGGGGGCTATCTGTGGCCTCCACTCCCCTATCTCCCATGACAATCGTGTGAACCTCTCCCCACCCTTTGGTACATCTTGGACGATATTGAACTATCGGGTCATGCTGTCTAGCCTATATCTCTCTATCAGAAAGGGGTATCGGCCTATCAGGTTGCATGGTTTGAACATATATTTGTGCCACTCATCATCCTCCATTGACTCATCAGCCTCCCGATACAACCTCTACACAATATTATCATCCTCCATCTCATCCATCATCTACCTCCATAGTGCCATGCTTTGTACCTCTTTGTACCTCAATCCTAGTTGCCAGTAGAAAACCATGGGCTCATTTACTACCCTTGTTGTCGTCTCCCCAACTAGTCGTGCCACACTAATGTGCTCCCATACCCACACCTATAGCAAGGTGATGTGGGTCAAGCTCACTCCTCTTCGATAGCACACAATGTACATGTGTCGGTACAACTACGCAAATAGATATGGCCCCCAGGCATATCGTCATTGTCACTCCACGATCCCCAACACCATGTTTCCTAGCGTCAAGCTAAGGAACCTCCCACTCACATCTGAAAAGAGTAATTCGTTGATCAAACTGCATAAATAAAGCACCATCCTTGACACCATCTCTTTGATCCTATCCACATCCAATGGCCTCCATCAAGTGGGCATGTCTTCTCTCTTGAACATCCACTACAAAAAGGTCAGGCACTACTTGTGTTCTCAACACTAGTACTCTAGGTCCCCAAATAGGTAGTCGTGAGATCTTCCATAAATCCTCAAGGGTCATGGTCATCTTCCCTGTTGGGAGATGTAATGTGCTCATCTTTGAGCTCCATTTCTCTACTAAATTTATCAATAAGGGCTTGTGTGCTCTGGTCACTAGAATCCTAATGACATACACCAAGCCACATGCATCCAAATAGGCCTTGTCCTCATTAGTGATCTCTGTCACTAGTTGCAGCACAACTAATCTCCTCTCTTGCATGCATAGGCTCACTATCGCCTACATCTATCCAATCCACATGTCACTTTTTTCTATTTTTCATATTCTCCCTAGCCATTTTTCTAAATCTTCTAGCTGATCCACACTTGGGTGCATTCATCTATCCCCTAGTGGATCCACCCCTTTAGGGCACATCTGCATGTTCTCCAATAGATCTGTCCCTTGGGAAAATCTGCCTATCCTCCCACAGATTCACGTTTTGACACATCCTTCCTTGCTTTGGCAGATCCACCTTTATGTGGCACATTCGCCCCTGCTCTCACGGATCCATCTTGTGGGAAAATCTACCTTTCCTCCACATTCACTTATTTAGCATGGATCTGCCCCTTAGGCAGACCCACCTATTCTTTAGCGGATTTGCTTGTTCTAGGTGCATCTTCTCATGTGTTGTGGATCTTCCCTTTGGCAGATCTTCCCATCCTCTGGTAGGTCTGCCTATTCTAGGTGCATCTGCCCAACTGTAGCACATCCACCTTTGGATAGGGTTGCATGTGTGCTAGCACATCCGCCCATTCCGAGTGCATCCACCTTTTCTCCTGCATCGGTAGATCTTCCTTATTGTGTTGGGAAAATATACCCAAGGTATGGCTTTGACTAGTAATAAATTCATCAAAATAGAAAGAACAAGTCAAAGTTGGACCACCTACTTGATCGCCTCACTCTCCTCTTTGAGCTCTTTCCCTCACAAGGTTCACTCGATGTGTAATCGCTCATCCACACACCATTATGTTCACTATGCTTTGTTTGGTCTCTCGAGTGCTCAAGATTCAAATGAATAGTGATTAGCCCCTAATAACTATTTATAGGTAACCCTAATTAACCATAATCACCCTTTTTTCTTTTGTTTCTTCCCCATAGCTCCTTTTCCTTTGTTCCTTGGCCATCCCTCCTTATTTTTCATCATGGATCTAATGTTGTCCCTCTTTCCATCTTTCGAGAGGCCACTTGGGCCCCCTTTTCCCATCCGCCCTCTCGAGGGGGCATCACTCCCTCCATATCACTTTTTCCTTTGTGCTAAGGAATCTCTCCATCCACTTCTTCTATTGATTCAACTATATTTTTCTTTTTTTCAAAACATCATTATTCTAACATTATGTTGAAGAGGGAAAAAATGTAGACACCTAAACTTGACCACTCGTGGTTGGTCAAATTTACCCCATAATGTCATTTAATCCCCTCCTAGTCATGCTAATTAAATAATATTGTGGTTATTTAATTAATATTGCTAATTTCCTCTAAGTCTTCTAAGGTCTTAAGATAATTAATTAACCAAATTATTTACCTTACGTTTCCTCCCACTTCATCTTTAAATAAAATAAAAATATTTATTTACTTAATTTAATTATTTCATTTTCTCTTAGGAATTAAATAAATAATTTAATTCCCTCTCATTTCCATCATCATTCTTCATTTACCCCTAATCTTAATCCTAATCCTCATCTTAATGATGTGCACACACTTAATCAAGGATTAAGAGGTGTCACATCCTCCAAATTTTCCCACTTTCACCTTAACTCCTTTTCATTATGACTAAACCTCACCTAATCCCTCCCTTAATTGTTTACACATTCCTAACTCCTTAATCAAGAAATGAATAATCCCCTTTCCATTATTGCTACCCACCTTGTCCACTCAGCCTTAAAGGCTTCCCCTTTTTGGAGAAGAAAACCCACATGGGTCCCCTCTCCAAAGTACATCTAAGGAATTTTAAATTCATTTTAGTTAGAACCTCAAATATATATATTTAGAAGACCTAAAAATTGTATAGGAGATTTAGTAAAGTTTACAACCTCGAATGATATGACCTCATGATCACGCACCTGAGATTGCCCATGCATAAAAGTCGACGATGTCTTAGGTGCATTTGCCATGGGTATCACATGAAATCCCTTCATATAGATACAATAATTTATAGATCATTCACACATGTAAAAATTCAAATTAAATTATTTATGATGTGTATTTATTTTAAACTTAACAAACTTTTGAAAGCACGCACCTGATATGGCCCATGCATAATAGTTGACGATGACTCTGGAGTGCTCACCACAACTTGTGGTTGGTCGATACTCAGTATCACATGACCTCCTTGCATCTAGATACAATATATCATTTCACACATGTGTACAAATTCAAATTAAATTAGAGATGTACACATAAATTAAAATATGTATTGGTTTACGTGACCAAAAGGTGAGCCCAATTCTACATCACTTGAAAAATTGATACGATCATATTGAGATTCAGGCATCATGTGATCATGCATCTACACCAAACACTTCTTGAATTAATATTATCTTATATATATATATTAATGTTATTATTTACATGAATTTTGCACATTTAAAACAAATTAAAATGTGCCTAAGTTCAAAAGATGTACATACCTATGTAGGATGATCCTCAGAATATAATAAATCCATAAATGACTTTGTCCTAGATGTATGTGGGTCACTTGAAGTGGATGTATGAGTATACCCATAGCCAGAGCCTCCATGCTCTTATTTCCCACTTCAGCCACCACATGTGTAGTCTGATGAGTGAGGTGTCCTGAAAGAGAACTCAATGCTCCTAATGTCAACAACATTATCTGCTATTGAAATGCAACAAGAACACTAGGAGATGGAGGAGCAACAATCAAAGCAATCGAAGCACATTTTTGAGGATCGACACATGCTCCTAATCTATGTTGGGGCATGCCACACCTAACTCCCTGAAATGACCTCATATCAAAATAGTTGGGTTTTAAACCCAACTCAAATTCAACCCATAACTTTCTCAAAAATCAAAGGGGCACCTCACAATTTCCATGTGGAGTATCAAACATCATCCACCATCTATCCCAAAAATTTCCAGCTATTTGCAGGTGCCTACACCATTTAATTGAAATTCATTTTTTAGTGGGTTGAATTGGTTCATTTGTTTGGAGGCTAAAGAAATTTTGGTAAATGGCTTGTTTGGTAATTTTAAGGTCATAGATTTCTTTATAAGACAATCCATCTGCATAGAATTGTCTCCTCTCTTCTCTCCATTGATGGAACCTATCTAGGTCCATATCAATGGATCAAACAAAATCGACAATAGTTTGCATCGAAGATGCAAATTGTGCAGGATGAGGGGGAATGTTAGGCTCATTTTTTATCAAGGAGAGGGTGGAGGTGTGGGGTTTTTTTCGTGGTGGAGATTGTGGATATATGGGATTTTCAAGCTGGTCATTAGGTATGAGACCCTTTATATTAAATTCAAGCTCCATGTGATGAAATTGTTGTTGCATGTTAAACAATTAAAAAATATATATCAACAAACTAATTAAATAATGTACACAATTTGAACTAAAAATCACATTAAACGTGCACAAATTCAAAATACATGTCATTTGAAGACACGTTCAATTTAAAACATTAAAACATCCATAGCATGAAAATTTAGACTAATTTATATTGTAGAATTTATACAAACAATTGCATCCTCCCCTACAACATGTACATTAAATTATACAATTAAATTCATGTGTACCCTTGATTAAGTTCTCACTATCTTAAATTTTGATTTCAACACAATAGCCTAATTTAAAATCTTTAAATAATAATATCAAGGTCCTACTTCATTGATTTGACAAGTGGAAAAATTGTAAATGTATTAAGTATAATTTAATAAGCTACTTGATCATAATTTATTGTTGCCATTTCATGATTGTGTGATTTTGGGAAGGTGATATTTTGGTTTAATTTCTAGAACTAAATTTCTAGTAGTTTTTCTTAACTAGCCTATATTTTCTGACTAGTTTGAGAAGATAATCATGGCTATTTCAAAATTTTCTCAGGTTTTGTTATTATATATTTGATAGACATATTTATAAGTCTCAAACATTGTCACTATTGAAAGTTTTAAGTATTTTTTTTCAACTGTAGGAATCAATCGGGTATCTATACCCCTATAAACTGCAACACACGATACACTTTTTTCACGTGACTGGTGGCGTTGGCATGACACACCCTCTAGTACCACGAGGATGGTGGGGAGACTAGACCTTGTGACCTCTTGCCTGCAATAGGATGCTTTAGCCAATCGAGCTAGGCCCACTGCCCTGAAATTTTTAAGTATTAGGTCCATGAAGAGGAATATATAAATTTTCCATTCCTTTTCATTGTTTATTATAGACCATGAACCTTAAATTTCTATTGCAATAAAATTGATTTTGAGAATTAGAGCCAACAAGCATATTCATATTAAATTTATTTTATGATAGAGAGTTTAATTTTATTAAATCATGTATATTCATTTGGTTTTGTGTTGACTTAGTAACCATATGGTTTCATTTTCCTTGCAAAGTTAAAATTGAGTGGTAAATTGTACTTGCCTATCCTATTTTGATGAAATTTGACACTTCGTTTTGAGTTCCTTAGAGGTATGTATAGGGACATGTAGATAAAAAATTTAGGGACTTTCTAGATGTTCATCTCTCTTTGGTTGCTTTGTTTCTCTGTTGTTGCATTTTGATCTCTACTTTGGCAAAGGTTTTAGTGATGGGTGGGGATAGGTGCAGAACAGAGCCGCTCTTCTGTGGTGACCTAAAGTCTAACACTGATGTTTGGGCTATCTCGTAGAAGGGTGGGGTGACTCCATTTATGGATCGTTTACATGGTTTTAAATCCAATGTCTCTAAAGACTTCGTGGATGCCTGGCATGGGCATGTTCTCAGTTTTTCTGGGAGGGATATCACAATTAACGAAGACTTCATTACAAAGGTGACTGGGATGTCTTCGAAAGGGAGGAAATTTTATAGAGACAAGAATCTCTCACAGCCAGCTAGGCATAATTTTCTCTAGGATAGAGAGTGGGCTAAAATGGTTAGACTGGACTGTGGCAGGTACGATAGGACCAAAATCAAACCTATCTGGCAGGAGGTGGTGATGGCTATGATGAGATAATTCACCTTGAATGACAGATATACTGTGTCGTATGGTCACCATTTTGTTTTGTTTAATCATTTTCAACACGATAAGCTTATCTCTTTCGTAATTTACCTATTGCAATCTTTGAAGGAAGGAATTTCAAATTTCAGGAAGAACCCTAGAAACCCTTATTTGCATGAGGGTTTGATGTTGCTCATTGTTGACTTTATTAAAGCTAATTGTATTGTTAAGACTCCTTGTTCCTCTGTTTCAAACAAAAAAAGGAAAGGGAGTGGGAAATGTTGGATTGAAGAGGTTTCTAAAAGTGAAGGGACAGAAATAGAAGAAGATTCAGAGGGGTGGTCAGATGGGTACAATATTGACCTTGATTACATGCTCTCCTCTGGTGGGAAGAAGCCCTCTTCTTCTAAGGCTAAACCTTCCCTCCTGCATGTGAAGCACAAATTGAAAGAGGCTTGTGAGGAGGTTGATGAGGAGGGGCCTTGCACTAGTAAGAAGGATAAAGGCCAAGGTTTGGGTTCCAAGAATCTGAGGGATAAGCTTCTGGATACGGTTGTGGAGGAGAATGTGTAAAATGTGAACCGGGATCCTGATGATGTTGGTGGGACTCCCCGTGTTGTTAAAGATAATATTGTTGTTAATGTGGATGAGTCTGATCATATTTTTGATTCCTTGGGTAGGGGTAAGTCAAAGTTTATTCCTAACATGTGTCAGGATGATGAGTTGCCTAGTGGTTCGCACCAGGGTAGGGATTTGTTCTGGGGGGCCATGGACTTTACCCAAGCATCGGGTATGGTGAAAGAGGGGGCATATATTTCCTTTAATTTGATGATGTGGTTGGTTAATGAGTTGTAGGACCTTCATAACAAGCACAATACTACTACAAGATGCAATATTTCCACACTTTGTAGTCTTAAGTAGCAGGATTCCATCTTTGCTATGGAAAAATCGATGAATTCTAGCATCGGCCGTGTGGTGGACGAGTTGGCTAAGCTAAGAAATGACTATGGGCCAAGGGTGGCGGTGTTGGAAAAGAATCATAGGTAGCTGCATAAGGATGTGGATACACTCATTAATCTGAGCAAGGAAAAGTTGGAGGCCTCAGCTAAAGGGTTGATTTTTCTTAACGAGAAGGCCAAAGATTGGAAGGGCAGAGGTCTTTTTGATGACCATATGACTATGGAGAGGAAGGAAAGCACTGATAAGGACATGCAGAATGTGGACATGTGTGTTGGGTCGAGCATGCATACTCGGAGCAGAACCAAGAAATGCATTATGGGTCGTACTCATGATCTGGAGGATATCATGGAAATGCATGATAAGCTGGCGTTGAAGGATCTGGTAGCAGAAAAGATGCTCAAAGAACTTATCTAATGGTTTTTTTATTTTATATTTTTATCTCAGTTGTCTTTTGGTGTTTTCTGTTGATGGGTCGTTGATGTCTAGGTAATTAGCGTGTTTTTTGGTTTTCTAGGGTGGGCAGCCTACTGTTTTATCTTTCCTGGCACTATCTCTTTTTGTTCAGGGTTTCAGGTACCCTTCAAAACTTGTTTATCGTTAATAAAAAACAATTATGTAGTATTATATAATATTAATAATTATATAGTATTATATAATATTAATAATTATATAGTATTATAATATTAATAATTTATAGTATTATATAATATTAATAATTTATAGTATTATATAATATTATGCATATTATTGTAACATAAAATAGGGTTTTGAAATGTGAGCCATGGATACACTTGGTGCATCCTAATGGTTGCATAGCTAGTGTCGTATCTGAAACGACATGCCACTATATTGAATGATGGTGGAATGATGGTGCTATGATGGAAAGGGCACTGTATTTGATATGGCACACCACTATACTAAATGGCAGTGCTCTGATGGAATTGTCACACTATCCTTTGGACTTTGACTCCATTACCGATTACTATGTCCTTCATTATTTTAAACTCCTCGATCTTTGAAACGATCTATCGTACATTTAAAACACAAATAAAAAAAAAGATCTACGTACACTTAAATGTTAGCAAATTACAACCCTCTTCAAATTGGTACCGACAATGCAACCATCAAGATGCACCATGTGCATCCATGGCTCACATTTCAAAACCCCATATTATATTATAGCAATATGCATATTATTATTATTATAATAAACCCATATAATATTATTATTATTATAATACTATATAATTATTAATATTATATATTATTATAGTATTATATAATTATTGATATTATATATAATATTGTGGGAGGTAGGCAGGGCGTCCCTCCGAGGTGGCGGAGGATGGTGGCATGAGCGGCCACGTTGGAGCAGTTTGGGTGCGAGAGGAGCCAGGTGGATAGCCATGAAGGCAAGAGACAACTAGCTTGTCTTTTCAACAAGCTGAAAGTACGGAGAAGACAAATAACTTACTCTTCCCAAGGAGAAGGAAATGATGATTCTTCATGGGAAGAGAAATATCACCTGGGTTCAAACAGCTCACGCGAACGAGAAGGACAATGGCGGGGTTGGCAGTGGTTGGCAACCGATTTCATTTAAGGCCTTTGGTGTCATTTTTTTGGCATAAGTTTTTGGTTAAGTGTTGTGTGAAAAGACTGGTTTTTAATCTATTGAGATGCTTCTTGTGTGGAGTCGAATGGCTAGGTCCTCTAAAATTTTTATAGAGGTATCAGTGGCGTGTTTGGCCCGATTTGGGGCTGACACCGCCATTTCACTGTAGACGAAAGATAGGCTGACTTCATTTCGAACAATCACTGATCAAAGGCTCAAGAGAATTCTGCTAAACTACAAGCCATTGGTGCTAGTTGCAATAAAAATGATTTTGGGCTCGAGTCACTTGGAGAGTAAAGAGTATGGACGTGACAATTTGCAGATTTTGTCTCATTTCTTGGCCTCTTTGTTGGACAATCTGGTACCGAAGGTTGAAGCTTGGAGTTTAATGCATAAAATGTTTATACTTGGTTTGCTTGGAGGGATGGATGAGCTCCTTCGAGTGGTGGTGGAATAAAGAGGTTGCCCGCGGGCTTCTGATGTGGAGAGGGTGAAGGATGAGGATACGGTGAAGCTCTACCCATTCCTCTTGGACTTGCTTGGACTTGGTCTGATGCGTCACAGGGCGATAGTAGCAGTGGAAGTGATTTTCTTGAAGATTTTTTTTGGGATTATGGTGATCGACAGCGAGGACTGGAAAGAGGAGTTTGAATAAGTCACGTAGTTAAACAAATTCCTGTAAATGGTGGTGTATGTTTCTAGTTTATTATAGATAGCGGTCATACTTTATGTTTATGCAAGTAATGACTGGTTAAAATATGTTCATAGTTTGATCGTGACTTTTTGGTCTGTAATTTTGGGGACTATCTTGAGAAAATTTGGATGCAAATTTCAGTTTTTGGTGAAAATCTCTTGATAAAACTTTCTTTTACCTACAATGCAGATGTTTGTATTTTGGGCTTTTTAATATAATATATCTCTTACGTATAAAAAAATAAAATTATATATAATATTATATAATACTATATAATTGTTAATATTATATATAATATTATATAATACTATATAATTGTTAATACATATATATTATATAATATTATACTATTCATTCAAAATTTTAATTTATAATAAAGTTGTATATATAATAATATTTATTATATATATTTTTTATTATTAATAATTATATATATTACGTAATATGTACAATAAAAAATTATTATATTATATTACCATTATGTTGCTTTAAGCAAAAAAATTGAATATAAGTTAAAATATTGCCTTAGTGGTTTGTCGGTCATGCATCTCATGGAGTGTGACATTTATTGTAAACGAAGGTGAAAATTTTAAATAGTGGAAAGTTGAAAGGGACAAAGTCTAACTATTTTTTCCAATGGAAACCATTTTCTGACAACTCTGGGAACACATGGGGTTTTGAAATGTGAGCCATGGATGCACATGGTGCATCTTGATGGTTGCATAGCTTTCGATTGAATGGTATTGGCTATGCAACCATCAGGATGCACCATGTACCTCCATGACTCTCATTTAAAAACCCCATGTCTTCCCAAAGTTGTGAGAAAATGGTTTCCATCAAGAAAAATTGTTAGACTTTGTCTGATACATTTCAGCTTTCCACCGTTTAAATTTTCACCTTCATTTAAAATTTACATACAATAATTGTCACACTCCACGAGATGCATGGCCCACAATGTTTTAACTTATATTCAGTGTTTTTTCTTTAAACAACACAATGGTAATATAATATAATGATTTTATATTGTATATATTATGTAATGGCTCTAGGAAAATTCATCGCTAGCAATTCACTGTGGTGGAAAATTGATTTTATTAAAGGTATTAATGTGGTTAATTTTCCGCCGAGGTGAGTTGCTAGCGGTGAATTTTTCATATGCCATTACATAATATATAATTATTAATAATATATATAGCTTTACTATTAATTAAAATTTTGAATGAATAGTATAATATTATATAATATATAAGTATTAACAATTATATAGTATTATATAATATTAATAATTATATAATATTATAATAATAATATGCATCTTGCTATAACATAGTATGGGGTTTTGAAATGTGAGTCATGGATGCACATTATGCATCTTGATGGCTGCATAACCAGTGTCATATCTGAAATGGCGCGCCACTGTATTGAATGATGGTGGAATGATGGTGCTATGATAGAAAGGGCACTATATTCGATATGGCACGCCACTGTATTGAATGATGGTGCTCTAATGGAACTATCATGTCGTCCTCTGGACTTGGACTCCATTACCGATTACTATGTCCTTCATTATCTTAAACTCCTCGATCTTTGACAAGATCTACCATACATTTTTTAAAAAGACAAAAAAAAGATATATGTGCCATTAAATGTTAGCAAATTGTTTCCCTGTTCAAATTGGCACTAGTTATGCAGCCATCAAGATGCACCATGTGCATCCATAGCTCATATTTCAAAACCCCATATTATATTATAGCAATATGCATAATATTATAATATTAATATTAAAGCCATTTAATGTAATATAATATAATTATTTATATTATATAATATTATATAATACTATATAATTGTTAATACTTATATATTATATAATATTACACTATTCATTCAAATTTTTAATTTATTATTATTATTATTATTATGGCAAACTACTATCAAAGAGGATAGCACTCTTTCTATTATTTTGAGATCAAGATTACATATTTTTTGGTTACACTGCTTAGTTTTTCACCCCAAATTTTGTTGATCTTAATGTCATTGAATGTTTGGTTTTTGAGGTAAGAGATTTCTTCCTTTTTACTTTCGTGCATTCTTGCTTTGACTTGTAGGAGATATTTTGATCGATGCAATTTTCCTGCTTAAATGCTTCTTCAACTATTATCACCATGGACTCAAAAGATTGTGCATCGGGACTACTTAGAGCGGTTGACGCAGGTGGCTCGATAGGAGCTAGAGAAATACCAACTATCTCGGGAACACTGTTTGATGTACTACTTTGATGTGGGGCCAATGAAGGAGGAGACACTTCCTGTGAAAATTTTGGAGAAGAAAAATTATCTTTTTCCATGGGAGCAATTACATAGTGGCTAGAATTAGCCCCATTCCACCATGATGGCTAGTAAGAGACATCACCCTGCACCTTAGCTTGCTTCTTATTACAATGTGGGGTATTGTGGGTTGTTGAGAAACATTTTATACATCTAAAATAAATCTTTTCATAATCTATTGGCTGACGCCAACACCTATTTCTGACTCTCAATGAGATTTTCACTGGTAAGCCTTTGGATAAATCGAATTCAACACATAAATGGGCACATGTGGAGTTTTCACAATTGATAGTTTCTTTCAAAATGCTATGATATTTTCCTGTTCTAGTGGCAATTGCAATCAAACAATCAATTTCCCAAAATTGCAAAGGAAGGTAGGGGAATCTTACCCAAAGGAAGGTCGAGGAGAATGTCTCAATTTGAGGAGAGGGGAACCAAGGATTCATGCATAATAATTCTCCCTTGTAAAACCAAGAACCTGTTTTGAGGATCAATTCTTTATCTTCCAATTATTCGAATTGCAAAATAAAGAATCATTTTGCACAAGGATAAATGATGATTTTATCCTTAATATACTCTTTCCATTTTTCACCTATCCAAGTGTGAAGGTCACACAACTTTGGCTAGACCCTCATGAATCTGCATATCAGGGTATGGCTTTGCAAAAACTCCTCTTTGTCATAAGCAATGTTCTCCAAGGATATTTCTGGGGCCAAATCTAAACTCTGTATGAAGAAAGGGGGTTTTAGTGAAACACCGGGGTAGGAAGGGCAAGGGTCCTGGGAAGTCGTCCCAGATTGCTTCCTTCCCCGCAAGACGTTCGGGGCATCCATAGTCGATTTATATGACTGTTTGCGAGGAGAGCCAGCCTCCCCACCCTACACGAAACCCTATGCAAAGTGGGATGCCCTAGTCGTAGGCTGGGAAGGGCTCGAGCTAGAAACTTCTGCCAACAACATGCTAGGGAGAGTAGCCACATTTTTTCCTTTCACCAAGGAAGACACAAGAGAGAATGAAGAAAGAGGCACGAAAAGGCATTGTTCAGAGGGGGTGGAAAAATGCAGAGCAGCAAGAGCCATCCTCGGCAGATCCAATTCAGAAATCTTCTACTAATTTATCAATATGTATATGATCAAACAATTCTCAAAATTTTAATTTATAATAAAGTTGCATTTGTAATGATATTTATTATATATTTTTTATTATTAATAATTATATATATTACATAATACATATAATAAAAAATATATTTATATTATATTACCATTGTGTTGCTTTAAGCGAAAATATTGAATATAAGTTAAAACATTGTCTTAGTGGTTTGTGGACCATGCATCTGGTGGAGTGTGACATTTATTGTAAACGAATTTTAAACGAAGGTGAAAATTTTAAATGGTGGAAGGTTGAAAGGGATTCGACAAAGTCCGATAATTTTTTCTAATGGAAACTATTCTTTGACAACTCTATGAATGCATGGGGTTTTGAAATGTGAGCCATGGATGCACACGGTGCATCTTGATGGTTGCACAACTTTTGATTGAATGGCACTAGCTATGCAACCATCAGGATGCACCATGTGCCTCCATGGCTTGCATTTCAAAACCACATCTGTTCCTCGAGTTGTCAAAATTAGTTTCCATTAGAAAAAATTATCATACTTGCCTTTCATCTTTCCATCGTTTAAAATTTTCACCTTTGTTTAAAATTCACTTACAATAAATGTCACACACCATGAGATGCATGGCCTACAGATCGTTAAGGGAGTTTTTTAACTTATACTCAATATTTTCACTTAAAACAACATAATGGTAATATAATATAACTATTTTTTATTGTATATATTACGCAATATTTATAATTATTAATAATTATAAATATAAATAATAGATATTATTATATATACAGCTTTATGATAAATTAAAATTTTGAACAAATAGTATAATATTATATAATATGTAAGTATTAACAATTATATAGTATTATATAATATTATAATAATAATTATATTATACTACATTATATGACTTTATTATTATTATTATTATTATAGCAATAACATTCGCATATTGTTATAATATAATATGGAGTTTTGAAATGTGAGTCATGGATGCACATAGTGCATCTTGATGGCTGCATGGCCAATTTTTCGTATATAAAATGGCATGCCACTGTATTGAATGATGGTGGAATGATGGTGCTATGATGGAAAGGGCATTGTATTTGATATGGCATTCCACTATATTGAATGACAATGCTATGATGGAAATTTCAAGTCGTCCTTTGGACTTGGACTCCATTACCGATTACTATGTCCTTCATTATCTTAAACTCCTTGATCTTTGGCAGGATCTAATATACATTTAAAACAAGGACAAAAAAAGATTTGCGTATCATTAAATGTTAGCAAATTGCATCCCTCTTCAAATCAGCACTGGCTATGTAGCCATCAGAATGCACCATGTGCATCCATGGTTTGCATTTCAAAACCCCATATTTATATTATAGTAATATGCATAATATTATTATTATAATATAATATAATTATAATTATAATATTATACTATTCATTCAAAATTCTAATTTATAATAAAATTACATATATTATAATATTTATTATATATTTTTATTATTAATAATAATTATATATTTTACGTAATATATATAATAAAAAAATATTATATTATATTACTATTGTGTTGCTTTAAGTGAAAATATTGAATGTAAGTTAAAACCTATCTTAGTGGTTTGTGAGCCATGCATCTCGTAGAGTGTGACATTTAGTGTAAGCGAATTTTAAACGAAGGTGAAATTTTTAAATGGTGGAAAGTTGAAAGGGATCCAACAAAGTCTAACAATGTTTTTGATGAAAACAACTTTAGGAACACGCGGGGTTTTGAAATGTGAGCCATGTATGCACATGGTGCATAGCTTTCAATTGAATTTGCACCTTTGACGTCCAAAAATTTGTGCAACATTGAGAAAACAATGTGTTTTTTTTGGTGTTGTAAAATACAAAGGCAATGTCTTTGAGGGAATACATTCCACAAAGGTCAAAGTGCATGTTTGTCATACTATACAATAATCACCAACTTTAAGCCATTTGAAGAAAATGCTAAAAGCAAGGAGACAATTGGGCCAAGGTCTTTTAGTCACTTCTCTATATTTCTAAAATTTTCCATGCATACCCGATATTATAACTTTTATGTAATTTGTTAAAGTAGTACTCACTTTTTAAAATATAAAATAAAAGACAACAGAGTACAAAGAAAATAATACCAATTCTTTTAGGCATGTGTAAGATGGACTGTTTGGCAAACATCTAATCTGAAATGATTGTTTTTTTCTAATTGGATTAAGAAAGAATTAGTTACAGATAAGATATAGAAAACCCACTGCAAAATAGTTGTAAAACAACAACTAACAAGCTACAAAAGAGAGAGAGAAAAAAAAAGAACTAATCTAGTACTCCTTATAAAAAATGTTAGTGTAAGATGTGGATCTTTTGACTAACATCTAATTTAAAATACTAATTTGTAATATTAATATAGGAAAGCATTATAAAAAATGTATTCTTTTTAATCTACAATGTGTTTATTCTCAAATTGAGGGTTTCATTGTAGGTTTTTCAGGGTTGCATGTGTTTTCATGGATGTGCACTCACAGTTGTGGTTCAATTTTTCTTTTTTCAATAGTTAGTTTGCCATCTCTTTATGTTTGTTTTTTTGTTATTTTTGGAATTACAGGTTGCTTTATGATTAGATCTAGAGGGGTTTAGGTGGACTGTTATCTTTTTCATTTAAATATGTTCGAATGGATGAAGGTTTGACCTCTAATCATATTAATGTAGTTAATTTTCTCATGCAAGTTGTACATGATGTCAAGTTTGACTAAAGAATGAAAAATCATTCTCCAACAAATGGGTGTTTGCAAAAGAGTGTGGAATGACCTGTTGTGGTTATTAATCTAGAAACCAATTCAAATGATGTTATTTAATTATAAAAGCATGCATTTATATTTAAATTTATGGGTTTTAGAGCTACTTTACCCTTCCTAGAAAATTGGGTGTCATGTCCCCAAAATAGCAATACCATAAAGACCAAGTCTTAAAATACAAATAAATTAATAAATAAAATAAATAGCAATATTAATATTAAATATAAAATAAATATGTACCATATCAATATATAAATATATAAATATGAAATAACAAATATAATAATAATATATAGGCAAATTATTGTTATTACATTCTAGTATTAAATAACTCAATATCAATAATAATAATAAATAAATAAATATTATAATCATTACACATCAAATATTGTAATACATTAGAATAAAATAATAATAAGATTATACTTTAATGTTAAAATATGTTCAATAAGACATCAAAATAAAATAATAAAATAAATATATAATCTGAAATATCATAATTATTAGTAATAATATATTATTTTCAAAAATAGATATTATTGTGATAATAAACCTTTAAAGGAAGCAATTAAATCTAACAAAGGGATATATTTATGAAAATTCACCTCTTTCACCAAACAATACATTCCCCCCATGAGTCACCTACCTTGAATGGTATAAATAGAAGGAAGAAAAATCAGGAAGAGGGGGAAACATTGAGAAATACGATCAATTCAGAACAACAACAATAATGATTATTATGTATTGGAATATAGAGTCATTTAATATATATATTATTTAATAGGCATACAAGTATATATGCATAGATATAGATAAATTTTATAATGAATAATATGCAATGAATAAAGAATATATATGAATAAGGAAAGAATAATTATATAAACATATATATGAATACTAATGGATATAAGTAAAAGAATAATTATATAAATGTATATGAAGTATATATATATATATATATACATACAAGATTATGCAATAATGATACTTATAATTAATGACAACTCTTTAATATAAACATAAGTAGATTATGTATATTTATGAATTGTCCTCATCCTATGATCAATCCAGTATAAGGTTGAAGGAAGACGATTAAGGAATAAAGAGTCATGGGAATATATAGCCGATTAGGTGAGACAACTCACTTAGCTTTGATATTAGTTGTCCTCAATCTGACATAACAATGTTGCATGAACCTTGTATGCCCAACCAATCTGTGTGTTATTAAAAATAATTGATATGCTTTATTCATTGGAATGCACCCAGTTACCTCTTATGTGTTGGAACCATTCCTTCTTGAGTATTGAATCTAGAAATAGACTCATTATACTGGTAATTGACATTGAACTTAGGTGGACTATGTAGTCCTTGATTGATCAGAGGCCAAATGGTTTATCTTCTATAGGTATGGCTCTAATGATGATTAATCTGTATTTATATTTGATTTTTTAAAATATTGGACTTATAGGATGTATTGAATTGCAAAATAACATAATGAACATGTAGACATGAATATTGCTTATTTAGTTATATATTATGATATACCTTCATATTACCTGACTCAAGGAACTATTTAATCATATTAAATACTCTTATTGTAGAATATGTGTAAATACAAATGAAGTACTAATGACTACATATCGAATGTCTAAATTGTGTTTGTAATCCCGCCAGGAGAGATGAGTCATGACCTATAAGGTTTGTCTAAAAACCCCATCTAGGTTCCGCCTTGTTGGCCTGAAGCAAGGGTTGGGCAATCTGCCCCATTGGCCCGGTGCAAAGGTTGAGTCATGGAGGGATGGGGGTTCCACCTAGAAATTTTTCCTCGTTGGCCCTAAACAAAGGTTGGGCAATATGAGGTGGTAGACCGTTGGCCCTTAGGGATTCTCCTCTCCTAATGGGCCGAGTGACTCCTCTTATGTCTTCATGATTGCTTTTATGATTATTTTTTATATTTTGGATATCTAGATATTATTGCTAACAGTTATATGTGTATGTGGAAATGTTATCAAATTGGTGACTGCAGATTTCAATCCAGGATTATTTCATTAGAGAAACACCTTCCTTTTGAAAAGAGGAACTCCTAAACCTAATTTACAAGAGAATTCTAGGTAAAACCAGGTAAGGTACATTACAGTGGTATCAAAGCATCTTTCTTGCCATCTTGTGTGTGCTTGAGCTAGTTGCCTACTTGCTTAGATTGATTGCTTGCATGCTTGAGCTAGTTGCCTACTTGTTTGAGTTGGTTACTTGAGTTGGTTGTCTACTTGCTTGAGCTAGTTGGTTACATGCTTGAGCTACCTGCTTGTCTACTTGAGTTGGTTGCCTACCTGATTGAGCTAATTGCTTGCATGCTTGAGCTACTTGCTTGCTTACTTGAGCTAGTTGCCTACTTGCTTGAGCCGGTTGCTTGTGTTCTTGAGCTGGTTTCCTACTTGATTGAGTTGGTTTCTTGTATGCTTGAGCTACTTGCTTGCTTTCTTGAGATACTTGCTTGCGTGCTTGAGCTACGTGCTTGAGCTACCTGCTTGTCTACTTGAGCTAGTTGCCTACTTGTTGGAGCTACTTGCTTGCATGCTTGAGCTACCTGCTTGCCTACTTGAGCTACTTGCCTATGTGCTTGAGCTACTTGCCTATGTACTTGAGCTACTTGTTCGTATGCTTGATCTACTTGCATATATGCTTGAGCTACTTACTTATGTGGTTGAGCTACTTGTTGCTTGGTCGATCTACTTAGTTGTCTACTTTAATTTCTGAGTCATGTGGAACCAACCACTGTGTTTACTTTATGCTTAAAAACTATGAGAATGTTAAGGTTATCGGTCAAAGGGCTTATGGGGTTGGGAGGCACTAACAAAATAACCTATCTAAAACTAAATTATAACTAGTATCCAAATACAATGAAGAGTTGTGACTATTGAAGTGAAAGGGTGTGGCTCCCTCAAATTTGTGATCTAAAGGGAGAGTATTTCAATGGAAGAATCCAATTAGGAATAGAGCCTTAGTTAATTTTGCAAACCAGGTTGAGGTATGAAGAGACTTCAATGTTACCTTGAATAAATTTGATACAAATCCAGTTTTAACAAAATTGATTACATGAGCATAATGTAAGCTAAATCATTGACCCATAACCTACAAACCCTAGGATTATTCTAACCTCAAGATCGGTTTGAGGTGATTGCTTGAAGACAAGCAATCTTGGGTGGGGAGAATTGTCATGCCCCCGAAATAGCAATACCATAAAGACCAAGTGTTAAAATACAAATAAATAGCAATATTAATATTAAATATAAAATAAATGTGTACCATATCAATATAAAAATATATAAATATGAAATAACAAATATAATAATAATATATATAGGCAAATTATTGTTATTACATTCTAGTATTAAATAACTTAATATCAAAAATAATAATAATAATAAATAAATATTATAATCATTACACATCAAAGATTGTAATACATTATAATAAAATAATAATAAGATATTAGCAAATTGGTTTTATTATTATACTTTAATGTTAAAATATGTTCAATAAAACATCAAAATAAAATAATAAAATAAATATATAATCTGAAATATCATAATTATTAGTAATAATATATTATTTTCAAAAATAGATATTATTGTGATAATAAGCCTTTAAAGGCAGCAATTAAATCTAACAAAGGGATATATTTTATGAAAAGTCACCTCTTTCACCAAACAATACATTCCCCCCATGAGTCACCTACCTTGAATGGTATAAATAGAAGGAAGGAAAATAAAGAAGAGGGAACATTGAGAAATACAATTTGCAATTCAGAACAGCAGCAACAATGATTGTTATGCATTGGAATATAGAGTCATTTAATATATATATATATATATATATATATATATATATATATATATATATATATATATATATATATATATATATGATTTAATAGGCATACAAGTATATATGCATAGATATAGATAAATTTTATAATGAATAATATGCAATGAATAAAGAATATATATGAATAAGGAAATAATTATTATATAAACATATATATATGAATACTAATGGATATAAGTAAGAGAATAATTATATATATATGTATATGAAGTACATAAATATATAGATATATACTTATAAGTGATGATGACTCTTTAATATAAACATAAGTAGATTATGTATATTTATGAATTGTCCTCATCCTATGATCAATCCGGTATAAGGTTGAAGGAAAACGATTAAGGAATAAAGAGTCATGAGAAGACATAGCCGATCAGGTGAGACTACTCACTTAGCTTTAATATTTAGTTGTCCTCAATCTGACATAACAATGTTGCATGAACCTTGTATGCCCAATTGATCTGTGTATTATTAAAAATTATTGATATGCTTTATTCATTGGAATGCACACAGTCGCCTCTGATGTATTGGAACCATTGCTTCTTGAGTATTGAATCTGGAAATAGACTCATTATATTGGTAATTGGCATTGAACTTAGGCAAACTATGTAGTCCTTGTCTGATCAGAGGCCAAATGGTTTATCTTCTATAGATATGGTTCCAATGATGATTAATCTACATTTATATTTGATTTTTGCAAATATTGGACTTGCAAGATGTATTGAATTGCAAAAGAACACAATGAAAATGAATATGGCTTAATTTAGTTTTGTATTATGATATATCTTCATATTATGACTCAAGGAATTGTTTGATCATATTAAATACTCTTATTGCATAATATGCGTAAATACAAATGAAGTACTAATGATTGCATATCAATTGTCTGAATTGTGATTGTAATCCCACCAGGAGAGTTGAGTCATGACTTAAGTGGTTTGTCTAAAAACCTCACCCAGGTTTCTCCCGATTGGCCCAAGCAAGGGTTGGGTAGTCTGCCCCATTGGCCCATTGCAAGGGTTGGGTCATAAAGGGGTGAGGGTCCCACCTTAGATTCTGCCCCACAGGCTTGAGCAAGGGTTGGGAAATATTATACCCCGTTGGCCCGAAGCGAGGGTTGGGCAATAGGAGGTGGTAGACCGTTGGCCACTTAGGGATTCTCCTCTCTTGATGGGCTGAGTGACTCTTATGTTTTCAATCTAAAAGTATGATTATGTCTGCATAATTGCATTATGATTATGTCTTATTTTTGATATCTAGATATTAATGCTAGTAAATATGTTGTTAATATGGATGAATACAGGATCTCAATCTAGAGTTATGGAATTAGGAGAATACTCATTTGGAAGGAAGAAACGCTAATCCTAATCAATAAATGAATTCTAGGGAAAACAAGTTAGTCCTAGGACAAGGTTGGGTAAGGGACATTACATGTCTCCCTTTGAAGAGTTGAACACTTTTTTCATTATTTTTTGTGTTGAAATGCCTCTATTCGACCCTTTGTACAGGTTTCTTAGCTGATCTCGAAGTGTTGCCGATGGATCCATTGTTGAGATGGAACAACTCTGATGAAGTGTGCCTAGGAGTTGCAAACCTCAAAACCCGAGTCTGGTGCTTTTGATTCATGGGCGCCTTTTCCTAAGAAGGTGTTTTTTGAACCAGATAGTCAATTTTCTTGAGTGTTCTTCAATTCCTCCATTTTGACCATCCGTGCTTTGATTTGAGATCACTGTTCACTAATGAGTCTAACGATCTCACTGAAACATGGGATGGATAACTAGTTTAGTCCCAAAAAGGATGACTGGCTTTGCTTATTGTGAAAGTTGATTTAGGTATTTCAAAAGCATGGGCACCCTTGGCTTGTAGGGGCACTTTTGACTTTTTTGACCAGTTATTTTCATGTTGTAAACTTTCACGAACTGCCCCAACTTGATCTCTATCGTCAGGTGTTTGAATTGTCTGTTATCTTCGCTGATAGTGTCATTATTGAGTTTGATCAATATAGAGGAGGTCATCCTGGAGATGACTGAGTTTACAGACTGCATTTGACTACCCAAAAAGCTGGGTGCCTATTTCTATGAAGATGCATTTTCCTTGACACTTGTTTAATTTCTCCATGTTCTTCATTTTGTCTTCACCTTTGGTGTTTTTTGCTTGATCTTCTTCTACGAATTCCTGACAGGTCCTATGAACATACATCTGGATTGATCATGAAGTTGAGAGATAGCTAAAAAAATGTCTTGTAGAAAGTAACTATTGAAAACCTTAATAGGTGGATCAAACTGATGGGTTCCCCTAGCCTGCAAGGGTGCCTTTGCCTTAATGTGCATTGATTTTCCTTCCATTTTGCATGCTTGAATGATTAACAACTGCTGTCGTTTGATGTGTCTTGCAAGTTGACAAATAAGTTCGTTGCAAAGCTGAGTTGATGCCAAGGAGGTCACTCAAATATGGGCTTGCTCGACAACTGATATCTGGACTATCTAATTCAAGGGTGCCCCTGGTCAACAGGGGCACTTTTTCTCATGTTTGACTGTCATTTTGACAACACTTGCATTGCAACATTTCTTAACTTCGCTTGCGTTCGCCGTTGATGGATGGATCAAATGACTTAACTTGATGATGCATCGGAAAGCCAACATAAACATGAAGAAAATGATTGCCTTTACCTTTGGAATTCATGGGCGCCCTTGGCTTGTAGAGGCGCTTTTAGCTGTGGTTTCATCATTTTCATTGAAAATCTTCATCTCTTCATGCTTTACATTTGTTGTGCAATGTGATTGTTGTGAACATTATTGTTGACGACGTAGACACTTGCATCTTTGAAATCACCTTTATCATGTTGCATGTATGGGTGTTTTGGAAAAATGACTAAGGCATTCAACTGCACAACCTCCTTGGTAGCAAGGCGTGCATTTTCCAGACTTGGTCAATTTTCAACATTTTTCACTTTTGAAAATCCCCTTTGTCGTAGAGCATCTTTTTGAGTTTTTTCACCATGGATTCCTTGTTGAAGCTTAGATTTCGCCACTTGGTACTGGCCATTCTGCCATTAATGGTTGCGGAGGTCCTAACTTTCTTCATGAAAAATGAAAATAGACCCACCAAAGTAAAATATTTTTTTTGGTGATTTTGACTTGACCAGTGTGATCGTGGAGTCAAATTATTCTATCAAAATCATTTTCAATCATTTATGGAAAGGTCCTATTTTTTAAGATTTTCCTAAAAATAGGGGTTTGAAACCCTAATTTTCAAATTTTCAGAATTTTGCAAGTATCTTTCTTGACATAAACCCACAAAAGCCCTACGTTTGGTTTGACCTAAAACATACTTTTGACAACAATTTTGCATGATTTGTATTATTTTAAGCAAAATGTCTTGTTGAAGCAAAAATTTATTATGGGTACAATATCACCAATGGTCAAGCCCCTAGTTTTATATTTGAACCTCAACTAGAATAATCAAGAATAAAAATCTATATGTGAACTTAATCCTATATATGTCTAAGATTTAACAACAAATAGTGTTTAAACCCTAGGTCTAGAAGGATCAACACCCTACTATGCATGTGTGTAAGAAGTGAGGGGATATGAAACCCTTAATGTGCCAACAAGGTATAACAAAATGCAAGAATGGACACAAAGAGCAACAAGGATAATGTTGCAATACATTCATAAACCAAAGATCCGGAAGAGTAAAAGAACATGAATTATATGGTATCACCTCGTTTGTGTAAGAATACTTCTCAAAGTGATGTGTATTGTTCCACGATAGTTTTCCATTTGTTCGAATACTTCAAATTCATCTTGGCCATACTCTTCTGAATTCATACTTATTTGGTTGTGGATTATCTTCAATAAAAACGGACCAGACAAATCAAAGCCTTTGGAGAAAATAACTGCTAAAAATGAAAGGGATTGTGGGCTGTCGGGTTCACTTTCAGCTCCCCACAACAATTTTGCCAATGTTGGTGCCTCCCACGAGCTCCTGTGCATATTTCAAACCAACCCAAAAGTCACCGAGCTTCACACAAGCTCATTGGAGCAATTTTTTTGCCAAACCATTTGACTTTAATAATAATAGTACCAAACCAGTTTCATTCTCAGCAACCATAATAGTTCCAAGGAAGGAATGGAGCAGAAAATATTCTTCGTCGTCCTCCCGAGTGAGTATGAGCCTAAGAACTGGAATTGTTGGCCTGCCCAATGTGGGAAAATCTACTCTTTTCAATGCATTGGTAAGTATTGTCTTTTGCGTATTTCCATAAATGGCCTTGATAAATCCACTTATGGTGTTTTCTTAGTACTTGTGTGTTTTAGTTCAATATTTTTATGTTCAAATCTGCCCATTGCTTAGTTAAATATCATATTCTGCAGTGCAGTTAGCTTATTATAACATCTGTTTGGAGAAGCGTTTGGTTTGCAAAATGATAGTTATCCTCTAAAATATTTTGAGTGTCTTAAGAGTTGATGACCTGCAGAACTAGAGAAAAGTGTAATTGAAAGATTATGTTCTAAGGGGTTCTGGTGTAATTCTAATGGGCACACTAGTAAGAGCACAACCCAGGCAGAAATCTCCTGCACCCCAATAAGGTGGTCCAAAGATATGGAACACAGGATTGTAGTATAATGATTATGAAGTACATTCAAGCAGTGTGGGCCATGTTTACAAATCTTAAGTATGCAATTCAAGCATTCTTAGATACATTGCTATTGACATTGGGCCTAAGCTAGAATAATCATGTGAAGCCTGTTTAGGTTCATTAATTCGACTTGCCAATTAGCATCTCAAAGTCACTGAGCTGACAAAACAGGCATTTAATTATTGTTTTGAACCTCCCAATTTTCAGAGCTTATTCCATGCATGGTAGTTGGTACAAAGAGAACCTCTCTTGCTCAAAACATAGAAGTGAGACTATTGGGCTTTTACCCTTTCTAGGGCTGGAGTTATGCAATGTACAATCTGTTGTAATCCTTGGGTTACCAGGAATGCCTGGCTTCCAACGCTAGTGCATACCCTCTATTGGAGAGTTTCTCGGCAGCTGAGTCATGTCTCGCTTCCCAGTCAATCCAAGTCTGTACATATTAGGTTTGTGCTTCTATCTTGTTTCCATCTGTTGTGTGTTTTCCCTTCCTGAGTATGCCTTTTCTTCCGACTCCACTCCCCCCTCCTCCTTGTTGGAGTTTCAGACTTGCCCTTACTAGCATGCTGTTGCTCGATTTCTGACAACCTGAGCTGTAGTATGTGGCTAGTTGTATGGCCAATCCCCAATCCTCAATATATCCTCCTGTGTTCCTATTTCCCTCCTAACTTCCCAGCACATGTTGTATTGTTTCCAGTGGTTTGTTTTTGGCGCCACAACTTTCAAAGTGAAATCTTTCCCGCCCATGATCATTGTTCAAATTTGAAGTTGCAGGTCTGATTGGTGGCCAACCTGTTTTGTTTGTGAAGGATGTAAAAGAGAATGTTTTCATTCAGGATCATCATCTACACTCAACCAAAATTTATGTTTCAAATTTGTTTGAGCACTTGTGCTCAACTGCAGGAATCCTAGGATGAAAACCCTAGTGATTTCGGAGGGCAATCTCATATAGAGTTCATGATTGAGCTTCATTGGGCGCAGATTCCAGCTGCATTGTATTGATCCAGTTTGTTATTGTTGTTGGTATGAATTGCTGATATTGCAAAACTATTTGAATGTAATCCAATCATTGATGTAACAAGAAAGAGATCAGGAATTGTATCTGTTATTTGCTGTTTCTTATAATAAGAAATTCGAGAGTTACGTATGTCATTGCTGTATGGAATGTAACAATATTGCTGATGTATAAACAGTAAAGTTAAGTCTGAGCTGTCTAAGATCTGTTTGATAATGTTTTTATCCAAATAAACGTGTTTGTGGAAGGTTAAGAATTGGATTTACATTATTGTTTTGGCTCAGAACATTACAAGCTGAGCTTTGAACTTTAGTGTCCTGATAAGCACATTTTCCTAAGTAAATATTAAAATCAAATCATGATGGAACTAAGGTGGGTTCAGCTACAAGTTAAAATAAAATCACTTTGTATCTAAGGGGGGCACAATTGTCCGATCACTGATTTAACATCCAAAAAGTTATATCGGCAGTGTTATGCTTTTTTCCCTTTTTTTGTGTTATGTTAATAAAAAGAGCCTTGTGGTGTAGTGGATCCGACCTGCCATTACATGGAAATCAGTATACTGTAACACAGAGATCTGTACAATAAATAAAAGAGAATGGGTTGAAAAGCAAGCAAAAAAGACCAAGAAAGGATTCTACTGACATGGTGAAGCAAAACAGTGTGCAGGATGAGCCCTAAGCTAAGCTAAGGTTGAACTTGGAGAGAGCACTTTTTGACTTATTGAAAATTATAACCTAAGCTTCTTTAAGGATAATCACTAGTTATTGAAGCTCACAGACTAGAATCGGAGCATTCAACTATCTTTGTAGACCCTCAGAAGAATGATTATTGTCTTTGTAAATCCTCATAAGAATGACTATGAATAAACACATCATTAACAAATACTAGGGTTGCAATAATGAGGTGATGTAATATTGCAGTGAAATTTTTGGATTTGTCTGCACAAAATGATGGTCAGCTAGTTTGCGAAAGAATCCCCCTAAAATGAACAACTTCCCATAACATGGTCATCTTATTGGGGCCATAAACTGAAATTGTAAGATGCATTGGAAAGCTTAGGTTTTAGTCTGATGTCATTCTCCTCCATAGAGGATGATAAATTTCTTAAAATTGGCTTCAAAGGGCTCCAACATTGCAAAATACAAAATTGTATCACAAATCCTGAAAATTTCAGAAACAGAAAGGTTTTGTTTTAATGAGTTTCACTTTATGATAGATCCACTTCACTTCTTGGGGTGACACTGTGGTCTTTTGGACTTTGAAGATGAGTCAATTTGTCTTTTACAATGACACTCTGAATTCTATGTACAAATTGTTTCATTTACTCTTCCCAATGCAGCTATACATATTGTTGCACATAGTAGAGAGTAGGCGGATCAGAGCATAGAGGAAGATCCATAGTCATCCCCTCCGAGTAGAAATTAGAGTAAATAGTAGAATCTGATAACTTCACCGCTCTTCATAGAGGTAGCGCTACACACCTCTCAAATCAAAAAAGTAGTTAGTTCCTTTATTCAGATTTTGTTCTTTTTGTGTTATTCTTATCTCCATTCTTTTGTGGTTCGTTTAATTATGATTCTAGATTTATCTCTATATAACAAATAGAACAATTGTTGTAATTATTTGCTCCTGCTTAGAGCACATCTAAGATTCAATAATTTAGCATGTTGTCCACAAGATTTCCAATCAAGTCTGGATCAAAATATTGAGGTAAAAGACCATGGATTAAACTCTGTTTTGCTTATAGTAGTTTTAAGTGTTTGTTTACATAGCCACGACTATAAGTAAGACAAGGAAAGCTGAAAGATTTTATCAGTAAGTATGAATTTGTATTCCGGCATCTTCAAAACATTGAAAATAAAGCAACAGATGCCTTAGGTAGATAATGGTAATACCATCTTGTTGGCACATACCAAACAGAATTGAAGTAGAGGACATGGATGAGTTTCCAAATTATGATTTTACTTGCCATACTTTCTACTGATATTCTTTTCTTGGTTTATGTATACAAAATTCATTGTTACTCTCATCTCTTCCCAGACATCTAATTTTTGCTTTTAATGTTTTATCCGATTATGCCATATACTCTGATCAATAGCTATTAATGTTAGTTTTGTTGAGAAATTATTATATAATTGTGATGCATTCATTTATCTCAATTGTGACTTATTTAATTCAAACGTGCATTTTTGCTATGAATGTTTTATCCATTTATGCCATATACTCTTTTCAATAGCTATTTACGTTAATTTTGTTGGAAAATTATTATATCATTTTAATTCATTGATATATCTCAATTGTGACCTATCTAATTCAAACGTGCAATGCAGCTCTACATTGTCATCTGGATTCCCCTAAATTTATGGTATTTATAGTCCTTTGTTTATTAGCTGTGCCCTTGCCATCTTGTTCAGTATTGGTGATGCTTTCATATTTCAATGGGATCTTTGGTGGGGTATCATGCCTAAAGTTCTCTCATCAGACTTGGCAACAAATATTTTCTTGTCCAGTTCCTCTTGGATCTCAAACAACCCAAGATTCCTCTTCTATATCTCTCTGTTTTCAATGCAAGCTGATTGAACCTTGCCTATTCTCAAATCCTTCTAGTTATTTCATTGGATGACTAGTTTGATTTCCTTTTTTACAGCGACCAATTATATTGATTCTCTTCATATTGTCTTTTCTTTTGTAATCTTTCCTATCTATGCAGAGTAATTGAAAGCCTAGTAGTCTTCTTATTATTGTTCTCCTTGTAACCTTCTATTCTTTGTTCTGTTATAGCAGTAGCTTATACGTCTTTTCAACTTTCCATCTTCATCTGAACTACTTCATTAAACTTTCTTATGCTATGATGCATATTTATTATTAATATATTATGTTCATAATCTCCATTTTTGGCAAAATGCCAAAGATGTAGGATCAGTTTTCTACCAAGTTTGGCAATGGATAAAGAACAGCAATGCACGTGCATCTTTTTTTTCTTTTGTTGATTGGTAAATCTGGGGCTTAACTGGCCCCTGATGGTGAGGTCACAAATGGGGGCCTCATCCCCATACATTGAAACATTCTATCCAACAAGGACCAACCCAATCGACACAACAATGCCCAATATAGGACTTGACCTTGGTACCTATCACCAAACAGCCAATAAACATATCATTAGCCCATATGCCACAGATGGATCTAATTTTACAAAGTCGTAAAGAAGAATAACTGTATCATCAATCGACAACAGACATAAATGGAAAACAATAATATTCAGTAAATGATCATTGTGTGTACATTCCTTCACACATTTCTATATCATAGAAAATAAAGTGATGAAAATAAAAAGAATTCTATGGAGTATCACAATATCCTTAGTTATCACATTTCATTGCAATGCATCTCCTAATTAAAAAAATGACTATTTCATAGTCTTATTGACTATTATAAGTTGAATATTTATCAAGGTCCAAATAAAGTCTAAGTTTCCCTCCGAGAATCTCTGCTTTGCATATTTCAGTTATGATTCCTAAAATCAACTCCATCAGAGTTATTAGATGCATGCATACATCCAATAGCCTATGGTAAATTTTATGCTTACTCATGCTGAAGAGAATACCATTCCACTAAAAGAGCCAAAGTTTTAGTTTTCCAGATATATTATATAATAGATTAGCTTGTTCTGTTGGGAAGATGTTTTTAACTGAATTTAGTATAGATGCTATTTTTCCAACTGACTAGAGTTTTTCTTCTCCTATCCAAGTTTAGGGATTTCTGACAACCTTGTCACCAATTCCATTTTACCTTTTCAATGATTTTATCATCTTAGAGTTGCTTCCCTTAATTGGTGGTTAGCACTTTCTGATTGTTCTCCTTTGTTGTATTTAAGGGATGTTAAGTTTCCTTGGACTATGTCATATGTAATGGCTTTAAAGTTTAACATACACATTCCCCCCCTCTTTCAAAGCTATCAATGCATGGTGGTTATTTGATGTTCTTCCCAATACTTGTATTCATCACGTGGCTGCTTCATTGAACCTTGTAATTGGTTTATGTAACCATTTTGATAGGTTTCTTGGTCTGATGACTTCCACTGCCTCCTTGCGAAATTGTTGTTCTTGTAAAAGTTTTTACTTTTATTGCGGTTGATCCTGTCAAATTCTATTGTGTGACTTGTTCCTCACATTTCTAATACAATTGGTGCAGCTTTTTATTCAATTCTATAGTTGTGGGTACAATTGGCTTTTTCCTACCTAGTAAGTTGGTTCCTTTGCATGCCATTTCCACAAGTAGCTTTTGTTTGTTTGTTTGAAGGTGGAGAATTCATGATGCTTAACTGAAATCAAGGGTTTGATGCATGATTGGTTAGTTTTAGATATTCACCATTGTTTGTCAATCCCATTGGAAACTAAAAATTGTATCAACCTGTACAAGTTGAATGAGAGGAGCTGTGTTTAACATATAAAGTGCAGTCTTTCTGTGAACAAGATTTTTTTTTTTATTATCCATTAAGGTTAATCTCTAAAGCAGTTTCCCTAAATAGGCAAGTACTGTGGATAATTGAGCTTCTTGTTTTACATACATTTTGTGTTTTTCTTATACCTATATTGATTTTTTTTTTCAAATAAGATTCCTTTTAGAGGTCAAGAAGGAATAGAAATATTGATTTTTTCTTACAGAGGCTCATTAACTGTTTAGATATCTAACTATTTGAGATAGTGAATTCAGTGTGATATGTTCTGCTTGTAAGGTTGAAAATGGAAAAGCTCAAGCAGCTAATTTTCCATTCTGCACAATAGAACCCAATGTGGGAGTTGTTGGTGTACCAGATCCACGCTTAGATGTGCTTTCTCAACTCAGTAAATCACAACGTATGATACCGGCTTCAATGGAGTTTGTAGACATTGCAGGACTTGTAAAGGGAGCCAGCCAGGGAGAGGTGATTATATCTTTGACTTGACTTTGCTATTCAGGAATTAGAATGATATTGTATTTTGATTTTGTTTCACTTCATATTCTATGTTGGCCTTACATCTTGATGAAAAATCAGATCTGTAACATTTCTTCTTTTCCAACTTCCATGAATGCCCTTGACATGCCAAGTATGACTTTTCACCTAGTTGAATGCTACCTCTATTTCCATATTCTTGTTTGTTTTAAAATTTAAAATGTCTTTTTTCTCATTATTCATTGCATTTTTCTTTCTTCTAGAAAAGGGAAACAGTACACTCAGGGATGTCCTCTTAGAGAGTTCAGAACATAATTTCCCTTACACGCTGTTTAGAATTTATTAATGAAATGTGAATGGTTTGCCAAAACTCCCTCACATACTATTACATTCAAGTTGTCTTGTCGAAGAGAGGTTATTGAATTGTGAGTTAGGAAGCAGTCTCCTTATTAGGCAGAGCCATAATGCAGAAAATATGTTCAATCTATCACTCCATATAGTTGATCCACTTGCCATGATGAAAAAATTGTATTTGAAGAGAAATGTATCTGCATTGTTCACCCTATGCGGAATTTGATCAAACCTGACATCTTGAAAATGATGGAGCATGCTGTGAACAGTGTAAAAAATCTCAAGGCACCTGTCTGTCTCACTATTTGGTATGTTCTTCCAGGTATTTTAATACAAAATTTGGATTACTTTGCGTTGCAACCTGGAGCGACTAAGGGTTTGAAAACCATGTGTGGGATTGGCAAACCTTGCCACATTGTTTATTTGGCTTGGTTAGTGAGATTTTACTGGCTCCTTCACCCAGGTGAAACAAATGGGGGCTTGGTCACTAGGCATGTACAGTGTGCAGTTCAAAGTGCTGCATAAATGCAACAGGAGGAATTGAGCCCAGATCTTTGTTTGCAGGAATGCTCCATCTTTACCACTTAGCCTTGCTAGATTAGCTCTGCCACATTGTCGGTTGACTGATATATATTAAATGCATACAGCACTTGATCCGTAGGCGCACACAGTGTGCACTTCAAAATTCTGCATTAACACAACAGCTGGAAGTGATCCGAGATCTTCATTGTGGTAATGCTCCATCTTTACTGCATAGTCAGCCTTGCTAGTTTAGCTCTGCCACATTGTAAGTTGATTGACATATATCAAATGCATACAACACTAACATTTCTCCCTTGACAATTTCAGTATTTCCTCCCAACACATGCAGGATCAAGATTGTTTATTAGAGACTTCATCAAAATCAATTTTGATATGCCCAGTTGGAGTTATTTCCACTTTGAAATGGTGTAGATAGGTCTAACTCAATATTAATGTATCCAAAAGCATAATCTTCTTTGAATTTGAGATGTTTATAGTACAAGGCATGAAACGCTCTCCTAAGGTTTGTCCAAACCATAGTAGCCAAAAACCCCCAACTCAAAAAAACAACAAGTTCTTTTGTTTTTTCTGCCTGTACAACATGCTCTTTTTTATGGAGAGAGTGTTTCCAGCCTAATCGATACTAAATAAAACATTCCATATGAAGTTGTACATGCTTTTGGAAATTTGCTAGAAAATAATTTTTTTTGCCATTTTTCTTGTTTTTCACTGTACTTTTTGGCCTGAACATAGTTCATGTGTTTTCAAATCTCTGATAAATCACTTTATCACAAACATGGCTACTAGGATCCAGACTGCATTCAAGGATTATTGAATATTTCAAGAATTTCTTTCAAGCAATATTGTTCTAACACAAAATGTGAGTAAACATGTTCCATGACCAACACAGGCATGGGGTTTCAATGGTTTATTTTTCCATTGCAGAATGAGTTCCTATGATGGTGGTGTGAGGATAACACACTAAACTGGCTTGTAATCTACAATAGAATACAACACAGAAACCATTACAAATTCATTAAGAAACAAAGGGATAGTGTAATAATGCTCTTTTATTCACCAAGAACAAATATAGTAAATGTGTAAAATGAAGAAGACTGAGAATGAGAATTTTGTGAATCAGAGATTAATAATGAGAATCCTATCTGATTTATCTAGCCATTACGTAATGGAACAACTATAGTGAATCTAAGGACATGGAAGAACCCCTTCCTTAAGATTGAATGTACGTATATGTACAGCTGCAATAAAACCAACTACATTCAAGATACATTACAAAATGGTTCAGTTTTGTAATGACTGATGACTGATGGCTCATCTTCCTTGGTGTGTGTTGACGATGAGTGCACAGGTGGCTGACAAACATCTTCCACAATGCACAAAAATCGTCATAACTGAATGCAATAGATGAAGGGACTCCACAATGCAACCAAATGTGATCAAAGAACAGCGTAGAGTGTTGGGCATACCATAACTTTCCTTAAATGCAAATAGGATGGCCATTTTAGAAAACTTATAAATTATGACAAACACTGTGTCATTCTGGTGCTTCCTTGTAGGTATGCTAGACAAGGAATACATACTGATAGATTCCAAAATGGCACTGCTAGTGGTGTATAGATACTAAGCTTCTTGTTCATTGGTTTATAATGTAGCAAATAATGCATGGCTTGATGTGTAACTTGATATCTTTGCGCCTATGTGGCCAATAGAAAATATGTTGTAGTGTGATATGTTTTTTGATCTCCACGAAATGTCTAGCTACTTTGGAGTAGTATGCCTCCTAGATGTGTCGTTGGTGAGCAGCATTTTTAGGAACATAGAGATGCTGAGGCTTGCAGAGAAGCTTGTAGGGCATTTAGAAATCAATGATTTGTTCACCTTGTGCGAGACTGTTGTAGGTGTTGTGAAATTTGGATTGATTGATTAGAGAGAAACCCAATTAGAGACATGTCCTCAAGTTTCTATTACTACAAGGGTCACAATGAATGGAGCTTGACTGATCCAGTCTGCTGCCCTTTTGTTCTTACCTTTCTTATGTATGATCACTAGATGGAATTGTTGCAAATATGTCATCCATTTCATATAGTGCACATTGTCCAACTTGCTTAAATGTGTAGAAGTTGGAATGGCTTGTGATTAGAGTGGAGGGATGTCTTCTTCTCAAGAATGCAATGGCATCATTTCTCCACAGCTTGAACTATGGCATACAATTTCCTCATATGTGAAGAATCTTAGTACTATGTCCATGCTAAGTAAGTGCAGCACTAAATGCATAATCAGATGTGTTGGTCTTGATCTTGAAGGGCTGAGTAATATCTGACATATCCAAGATGAATGTAGAACAAAATGGTTGTTTGATCTTCTTGAAAGTGCATTGTTGTGCAGGTGCTCCATGGAAAGCATGCTTTATGTGTATGATTTGATTCAGCATTTGAAAGGTGTATGAGAATCCTAAGAGAAACCTATGGTAGAAATTCGCAAGCCCCAAAACCTTTGGAGCTATATGAGATTATGTGGGACTGACTAATCACAAATGACTTTGAGCTTTTCATAGCTTTTGTGGATGCTTTTGTGATCAATGATGTAACCTTGGTACTGAATATGTGTGCATACCTTTGCTATCATAACATAACCTAGATATTAAATTTGATATTGAAGGTACATTTACCTAAATTGGCCTTCAACTTGTATTGCTGCAATTTGTTGAGGATGCGGGTGACATGCTGGACGTGCTCCTCCCATGTCTCATTGAAGACGAGGATGTAATCCAAGTAGATGGCAATGAAATGATTTATGAGCAGCCTAAGGATGTTATAATTGGGCACACAAATATTGTTGGTGAACTTGCTAGCTTGAAAGGAATAACCAACCATTCATACTATCCTTAGGTCTCAAACATTTTCTTCCAAACATTTTCAAAGACTGTTAGGAACCTGATGATATCTCAATTTCAGGCCAGTCTTTCTGAAGTATTG
This sequence comes from Sequoiadendron giganteum, assembly GCA_007115665.2. Classification (NCBI taxonomy): domain Eukaryota; kingdom Viridiplantae; phylum Streptophyta; class Pinopsida; order Cupressales; family Cupressaceae; genus Sequoiadendron; species Sequoiadendron giganteum. The sequence continues at coordinate 472,570,748 of CM021107.1, read as the reverse complement.
TGCATCTTGGAGCTGATCCAAATCATCATCTATATCTAGTAATGGATGTTAACTTTTTAGATCGATAACCAACCTTTCATACAACCCCTAGGTCTTGAACATTTTCTTCCAAATATCTTCAAAACTAATATGGGACAGATAATATCTTGATTTTAGGTCAGTCTTAAAGTACTGTGCATCTTGGAGCTGATCCAAAGAATCATCTATGTCTACTAATGGATATAAGTTCTTTGATTCATCTTGTTGAGTGTGCAATAGTCAACATTCAACTGCTATGTATCATCCTTCTTTAAAATGAGGATTATTGGGATATGGCAAGATGAGCTTAGATAGATCTTCCCTTGGGTGATGAGCTCTTGGATTTTGTGTTGTTCTTCTAGATCAATTTGCAAAAGAGAGGACTGTTTGGAATTGTAGATCTTGGATTGGGTCAATTTGCTGCTTCATTGCAGAGTGTTGTGATGCTTTTGGTCTCCTCAAAGACATCTCCATTCTACTAAAGTAAACAATTAAGTTGTCTCAGTTGCATTTATGTTGCACTGGGCACACCTCAAGTTTGTGCTTCTGAGGCACATAGGTGTCTCTGGGCATACCAGAAGTAACACAAACTTTTTCCAATGAGACATGAGCTTCTTGCATTGGTAGGCAGATACCAAGGTGATTGAGTCATTGAAAGAAGTTACAGGATGATGTATAGGTGACCAACTTTGATTGGTTAACATTGTTGGCTTAAATTTGTAGGTGCCATCTGAATCATTGACATGTGAATTTCTGTGCAAAATGTCACAAACCTACAATGGTGCTACATTATAAATGATGGTATTGTGCATAGGTTGGATGCCATACTTAAAGATACATTGATGGCAGACTTGAAAAAACTTGTTCCAACTTTTCCCAAGAGAATAAGCTTCTGTGTATTTTCTTTAGATTTGTATACCACTCGACTGCTTCTCCAGTAAGTTGACAAAAGAAAAATTTCCTGCAAAGTGTTTGAAAATAGTGTTGTTTAAATTGGAACCAACATTCTCTAGCATCAATATCACCCTTCTCATCAAATTCAGCTCTCTCTATGAAAACAAGGGTTTCAAATAAACCTGCTTTCAATGGATCAAAAAGCATGTAGCTAGGCAAATCTGAACATTTCCTTTCATTTACAAAAAAACTAACTAAACAACATTCAATTTGCTTAAGTGGATTATAAGATACGGAGATTTCACTAGAGTTATGGAAAAACTTTCAGATCTAAATTCTGAAGCTTTGCTTTGGATAGCCACCAATCCCTTAATACTGCTTAAATTCATTAAGATGACCAATTTTTGGAAAGCTTTAAAAACCTCTTTGCAACAACATCAAGATTGCTTCAATCAAAGCCTTTGCAAGCAGAGAGAAACCACTAAATTTGACTACTTCTGTCCTAGTTCTGGGTAGATTTTTTTTTGTTAGAATCAGATTTGCAAGGTCAACTTTAGATGACCATATCTCCTTTGATACTGCTTAGAATGCTTATGATGATCACATTCTAGAAATCTCTTGAAAATCTCTTTCCAATGACACTAAGATTAGTACAATTGGTTGCTTGTGTGAGGAGAATGGCCTTAGGATAGGCTGTTTTTCTTAAAAAAACTTGGCCAAAATCTCCTAATCTATCCAAAAATATTCTCCCACATTGCCCAAATCAATGCTCTAATACCAGTTGGTAGGGTCCAAACATCCACTAACATAAATATTCCAAATAGTAACAACAATACATAGAATAAAATACATATCACACAACATGAGATGTTTGTGGGCCAAGTTGCCCTAATATCCAGTATACTAAAAAAATAGAATAAACGCTTAAGCTAGGGCAATACCATATGATACTCCTAAGGGAAGTAACCACTACACACTATATCTCCATCTTCACATATTCTTTACAATTATATTCATCTGCTATATAGAGACTTAGTCAATCCCAACATAGGACAACCCATTACCCAATATCTAAGTTGCCGGTTTGGGTACGGGTACGGGTATGGCGATATGACCATTTTTTTTTTCCTTGGGTACGGGTATGGGTATTTATATATATATATAAACATGTTCAAAATTATAAATTTAATTATAAGAAGTAGAACAATGATACTCGTAAGACATAAACATAATTGCCAATAAATAGAATATTTAAATACCTCATATAATCAGATTCATAATTTGCAAAAATGTAAATACTCAAGTCCCAAAATGTCATTACACAATAAAAAATTCAAATTACAATCAATATTTAGTTTAGTAGTCTTCAAATTCATCTTCATCAAAAGCATCAAGGTCCCGGTCAACACTTGGTTCAATTTCATTTGAACCACAATCAATTGGATTGCCACTCCCACTAGGTGCGTCAAGTGCAGCGGTTGCCTCATCTATAGAAGCTAAGGCAAGTTGTGCAACTGCCGCATCTAAATCAGCACACTCAAGGGCTAGATCCCAATTCTTTGTTACACCCTCATTGTATTCAGGTTTCTTATGTGACAAGAGATGAAGGTTGGAGTGTATATATACCAAATTCTCTGCTTTTTTGCACCCAAATGGTTGTGCTTGACCGAGTGGATGGAGGAGTATGTACTCCAATTCTGCTCAGCTGAAGAAGAACTTGCAACTTGATAAGTTTGCATACAACATTTAGTATTAAATTTTACTTGCTGATAATATATAGCATAATAGCATCGAATGAAAAATGAATAAATAAATAAATAAAAATACATACTTGGGAGAGTATTTTAATTGCAAGAGGTTGCAAGTAATTGGAGCCTTGACTATGTAGATACCACCACTCATCAACATTTTTCCTATATTTGTCTAGAAGAGTGGAAACATCATGATGTTTTGAAGATATGAACTGGCCAAACTCACTCAAGACAATACTTTGGATATCTTCATCTGAAAATATCTTTCTAAATGTAGCCTTATAGCCAGCAACAACCTCCCCATCCCTATATGGTGGCACCCTCCTCGGCAATGAAAGTACCTCTTTGCTATAATACTTTGGTGACAAAGCAAATGCTAAGAGATGTGAAGGGGTGGTCATCTTGTTCCAACAGCCAACAATAATCTTTTGCACAGTTTTGAAAAATGTTTCTGCTGGGTCATGTTCCTTGGCATCTATTATTGATCTTATTTTCTCCACCATGGAATCCATGCCATCATAAATTTCACCCAAACATGGGCGATCAATATCAACATACCTAATCATGCTCATAATGGGCTTGGTGAAATTCAAAACATATTCCACACGAGCCCACCACTCATCATCTAAGATCAACGCTTTTACTTTTTGGGCTCTTTCTGTGCTTGATTGCCTCCATACACTCCACAAGCTGTTGATGACCATAGAACTCAAGGCCTCTTGCACCTTCACACGTCATCTTAAGACGATTGTGTGAGATGCAAATTGAGTTTCGACAACCTAACATGGTATACAAAATACATGTCACAAATCAACAATGAAAAATTTAAATTAAAAAATAAAATTTAAATTACCTTCAACAACTCCAACTTGGAGAAGGTCCTGAAGATTCCTTGTGACATATGATGATTAGTCACAAACATTTGGATCTCCTCACCCTCTGCGTAGATTCGTTTGACCTACTCAATTTGTGTGCCAATCTTTTTCAATATCAAATTGAGTGAGTGGATTGCACATGGTGTCCAAAAAATGTGACTATATGCAGCCTCCACTATAGATCCAACTGCCCTACAATTTTTAGCATTGTTCATTATGACTTGGACAACATTTTCAAACCCCACCATTTAAATGGATTCTATGAGGATATATTGGCAATAAAACTTGCATCTTTTATTTGTCCCTCACAATCGACTGCCTTCAAAAACATCGCCCCTTTAGGGGACACTGCTATAACATTGATCAATGGTCTATTTTGCAGTCTTTCCATCCATCAGAAATGATGGACATATTTGTTTTGGGACATGTATCCTTGATTACTCTCAATGATGCCTCTACTGAAGCTTTCACCTTCGCCAATAAGGTGGTTCACACCTTTTCATACCCAAGACTAACATAATTAGAAGCTGTATTGGAAATGGCCGTTACCATTTCCCGCCAATAAGGTGATCTAACAAGGTTGAAAGGAAGCCCATTGCCATAAATGCAATGAGTAATGCTTTGATCTGCAATCTCCCTTGCTTCATTTTCGAAGGTATTCTCCAATGGGCCTCTTTTTCATGTAATCGAAACATTGTCTCCTTTAGAAGATGGTGGCATTTGCATGAAAGGATGTGGGCCAGCCGGTTGTGATAAGCCACTAGGAGGTCTTTGCAATCTTCTCTTGGCAAGAGGATGTGCCATAGCCTTTGATTTATTACATGCCATGTCAGCCTCCTCTAGTTCTTTAATATAAGCCAATATTTGGTGTTTTGGCAAACCTTTTTTTATTTGGCCCAGGGCAAACTTTTATTCTTTGTAAAGGAATAGCTCATAAATAAGCTTTCACTCGAAAGCACGAGCTCTTATACTGAGTTCCACATTGGCTACAATGCCAAACATAGCTTCCACCACTGGGAATTTGTTGAATCATTGTCGTATGTCGCCAAAGAGGTGACGATGCATCATATTTCAATTGACTGTCTGCATCTGGGCCAATTGAATTCAAACTACCAACCATTCTATATGAATGTAAAATAAAAGAACATTACAAATTAACAACACAACAACTAATTTTTTTTAGAAAACATTGGCATTATAACCCCTTATTATGCATAAAAAGTTCTAAAAAAAATTCAAAACTTACCAAAAAAACTAAAAAAAAACTATTGAAAATTTGAAAAAAAGGAAAGATTCGCTCACCTTTGATGGTTAGATCTTCTTTGTGCAACTATTTCTCCCTTGTTGTTGTAGGTTTAACTCCTTTGTAGCTCTCACCTTCAAAATCCAACAATGGCTGCTTGGAGGCAAAAAATGGTGTTTTCGGCCTTTTGTGTTTGTGAAATGACTTCATTCAAAGTGACCAAGGCAATATATGTCATTTTTTAGGTTTTATAAGTGTTTTTTGTTTTACTCACTTTTTAAGACCCTTAGTCTGTGGGTCCTCCTAGGTACGCCTGGCTACACCCAAGGTTCCGCTTAGGCGCCTCAGATACCCTATGGGACCCATAGGGTACTCGAGAAGACCAGACGGAACCCTGGGCATGCTTGGGGGCATATTGGGGCTGTACCCGGATCCAAACCGAACTCGTCCGGGTATGGGGGGCCTTTTAGCCAAACCTAACAACTTAGCCCAATATAATGAACTATACATATTACAACTTATCTATATCACCCAATAGAACTAACTAAATGGACATCTGCCACATGTTGGCATCTCCATCTCTCCATATTATCATATGCCTAGGTACATAACACAACAACACCATCTCCACCTTAGGCAAGCCAAATCTTAGATTAGGCATTACCTTAATCCAATTGGTGGGGATGATAAATTTGCTTTAATTGGGGGATAGACGTGGACTCTTGATGGTATATAGCTCTTTATAATAATGAAATAAAGGTGTTCACATAATATGTTTTGTTGACTTATGTTAGGTCAGGAGAGGTTAGTTAAAATCTTGGATGGTTCCTACTGTTATACTTGTTCCTTTTCTTGCTCACTCACCCTAGGGATTATATATCGTTCATTGCTCCTACGCACTATTCATTAGATCTTAGGATTCATATATAATCACATAGCATATTTTCTAGAGGCATGAGCATATCATTATGGAGTTATTTTATGTACTCATATGAAAACAATAATCTTTTGAGTATGTCTGCATTGTATATTCTTTGTGTGGTGATATCTTTTTCTATGTTTTGTAAGATATTCTATACTACAAATATATGTTCTATGTGTGATCTTCTTCTAGGCAGTTTGGTGTTCATAGGTCTTTCCCGTCTATGCATTTGTTAGCAGACAAATTTATCAAGTATGTTTACCTATTCTTGAATGTGTCAAGAACATTCTCCTAGAGAGAAATGTTGTGAAGTGAGAGAAATGGAAGATCAATAGCCCAAAACATAAGCTAGAGCTCCCCAAATCTTGATGGTTGAAATAAAATGGTGTTTTGATTCTTCAGCATTATTTTGGTGATCCAATGTGTGCATAATTAGGTTCATTGTGCTCTTGCAATAGTACTGAAGGTTCTAGTAAGTATTTAAGCTGATTGTAAGAGATTTATGGAGGTTGTTTGCATAAGTTGCAGATCAGAACAAGTAGGAAGAAGCATTGAGATGCTGACATCACCCCACAATTCTCCCTTTTGGCTTTGGAAGGTTTTGCTAACATGAAAGTTTCGTGTGTATTTTCTTAAATATTTTATATTTGACTAGGAACTACATGCTATTTGGTTGCATTATTCAACCATGTCAAAGCTTTAAAGTTGGAAAGACTCTAAGAGCTCCATGAATTTAATCAACAAATTTAAGAGGAGAATCCAAAACTAAGGAAGATGGTTCACTACTTGGAAATGGAGAACCTAGAGCTACATGATAGATTTGTGTAATAGATTGTTTATGCCATAGTTCGCAAACTTAGACTCAGAGAGTACTTGGGGAAAACTTGGCAAAACTCAACACCCTAAAAAACACTTAAATTTTGAAAAAAATATAAAATTTATGCAAAATATAGCTACAAAATGCATCAAATGAGTTTGTTGGGGGTTTGGGGGCCCCCAATAGAGTTGAGTTTCTATGCCTCTCATGGGGTTCGGGGGCAGTGCTCCTGGCGTGTTCCCTATCGTGATATAGGGTGGATCAAGGTGTAGAGCCCCCACCACCAAGCCCAAATGAAGACCTTCAAAACCACACAAACCTTCATGGCACACACAATTTCCACAATTTTTTAAAAGGAAAAAAGCAATGCTTATAAAGCCAAAAAAATAGAGTTTTTGTAGTGTCTAACCCACATTATTTTCCTCAATTTTGACATGTTGGTGCTGCAAGTTAAATGGAAAAATTCGCCAATTTTTTGGCGAGTCTTGGTGAGTACTTGCCAAAAACTTGGCGAGCTTTTCAAAAAATTATGAAAAAAACTCTGTGTCCAAACCTTGCCAAAACTCACAGAGCAAACAAAAAAGTGAGCACTTGGCTACTCACTAAGTATGTAATTTATGGTTTATGGTACTTCATGAATGATGTGATTGTTTTTCTCATTTGTTGCTATCTTAAACCAAACATTAAAGAAACTAAGTATGATTTTGTAAATTTGTTCTAAATAGAGTAAAAACCAAATGTACAATCCAACTATTTCAGCTTCAAAAAATCTTTAGAAAATTGCACACTTATTTTTCCCAAGCAATATTTGCTTGAATCTTAGAATTTCTCTACCAAATGGAAGCATCCACTATCAACTGATATTGGGCAATTTGGGTCTTCATAATAGAAATGAGATCATGGAGGTTGAAATACCTCTCCATACCTATTGGCTAGGTCTGAATCTGATCTGTAGATTCCTTTTTAAAAAGGTCGATGGTTGCATCTTGTTTCAATATTAGGACATCATGCTTAGGTTTCTTAGGATGTTTAGTTTAAGCTACCATGTGCTGATGGGAATCATCATGAAGCTATTACGTTGGAATAAAATTATTGTTAATAAGGTACCAAAAATGTTAAGTTGTATCTAACATAGTTGGAAAACTCGGACTCCCCGCAGACTCGGCAGCCCAAAAATATGACTCGGACTCGGGACTCGGGACGGACTCGGGAAAAGACTCGGCAAAAAAAAAAACCGTAGTTTTACAAAAAAAACAAGAACAAATTAATGCATTTAGAGAATATAAGAGCTTAATTTGATTATCAAACACTCATAATTCAAAGATTACACATGTCATATGATCATCAAACACTCAATAATTGAAATTTAATCATTCATAGTCATCAAATACTCATAGTTTCACTTTCAATGTATAACAACATCACAAGTTTATAAATGTTTACATATAATCATGTCAAAAAGAGGAAAACATTAACAACCACATATAATCTACATCTTCCTCTTTCCCCTCCCAATGGTACTCAATTTTGGAGGCCTAGAACTAGAAGGTGCCCGTGTTGTAGTATGCAAACGAGGACTAGGAGATCGAGCAGGGGAAAAATGATATTCAAATGTGTCTTCGTTGTCCTCCATGGCATCCAATCTTGCTGCTTCTTCTTCTTCTGCTGCTGCTCTCTCTAATTCAGCAATATCCTCATCAGTAAGTAAGACATCAGCCTCATCATTTTGTTCATTAATAGTCCATTCACCATATGGATCAATGTCATCCAAGTCGATGGACTCGTGTGAAACACCCTCCACCTTCCTAGTTCGAAGGCGAAGGTTGTACCGAACAAAAACTAAATCATTTAGGCGCTGCTGAGTCAACCTGTTTCTTTTCTTTGTGTGAATGTTTTCAAATAAACTCCAATTGCGTTCACACCCAGAAGCACTGCATGGCTGCGACAAGACACGTATGGCTAGCTTTTGAAGATTTGGTGTGCTAGCACCATAGTTCTCCCACCATAGATCTACAAAAACATGTTTAAAAAATATAAGTATTAAGAAATAAGAATAAAGTAAAAATCTATATGTAAGAATCAAGTTTCTAATTTCAATTTTTACCTGGTTGTTGTTTTCCTCTCCTTTCAATTGCTTGTTGGGAGGAAAAGAGTCTCCCCTCTGCACCCTTGTAGACCTTGAATAGATAAAAGAAAAAGTAAATCAAATATAGAAAATTCATAGATAGTCAAGGCTCAACATTGCAAATTCATAAATAAGATGTAACAAATCTCACCTCCAACTCATCAAGCACCTTATCTCTCAGCTCACTATCAGGCACCATCCTATCAATGCAAGTGACAACACCGTCCATGACCTCCTCATCCGCCTTAAATGAGTCCAAGAAGTAGAACTTCGGATTCAAGAAGTAGGCAAAGGCATGAATCGGCTGGTGGAGTTGGTTTGTCCATCTCCGATCAATGATGCGCCATATGATTTCATATTTCCTTTTGTTGCCGCCATAGTAACGTGATATGGCCTCTTTGGCCCTATCCATGGCCTCATAGATGAAACCCATTGGCATGCCATCTCCATCCACCATATGAAGAACCCTCACCAAAGGCTCTGTCACCTAAAAAAATGAAAACAAATGTTAAATTATAACAAAATTAACCCCTCAAAAAATAAAAAACAGCAAATAGATTATCATGTATAATTTTTTTTGTGTGATTGCTACTTACCCCCATCAGCTCCTCTCCATTTTTGATGAATGTCTCATCAAAAACTATGGTAACAATCCTCTCCCCTTCAGCTCTACTGGAAAATGAGGACTCCTTCCAAGCATCGGACACAAACATTTGCTTGAGATGACCAATGGCACCAAGAATGCTTTGCAATGTGAGGAAGTGGCTAGCAAATCGTGTCACTCCAGGTCGCACAAGGTCCTTGCCATTTGTGAATTTCCTCATCAAAGAAAGCACCCAAGTATGGTTGTAGATAAATTTTGTAACACTTTTTGCATCTTCAACCACTCTTTTGACCCATGAAATCTTCCCAATATCCTCTAACAATAGGTCCAAGCAATGTGCAGCACATGGAGACCATGCAATTGTGGGATACCTCTCCATAAGTAGCCTACCTGCAGCTACATATGCAGCTGCGTTGTCCGTGATAATTTGGACAACATTATCAACTCCAACCTCCTGGACCACCCCATCCAATAGACTGCATAAAGTCTCAGCATTTTTAACTTCATGGGAGGCATCTATTGATTTTAGGAACACCAATCCACCATTTGAGGCCACTAAAAAGTTCAGGAGAGTTCTATTCCATCCATCTGTCCACCCATCAGATAAAATGCTGCAACCTTTTCTTCGCCAAAATTTCTTTTGCTCATCAACTACAAGCCGTGTATTCTTTACGGATTCCTCTAGCAATGGCCCACTCAAATCTTTAGCTGATGGGGTCTTAAACCCCTTTCCTGCAACTGTAAGGGCGTTCACTAGACCTTCCCAATATGGGCTGCTTGCAACATTGAAAGGTAGATTATTGTAGTACCAAAAGTTTGCAGCAGCCATCCTAGCTTCATGATGCTTTTCCTTATTCCAACCGGTACCTTCAAGTGAAGGTTGTGCTCCTGGAACATTACGTGGAATAAAATAATTTGGTCCTGATGAAGGACCGTGGCCAGCACTAGCAGTAGAATAGGAACCCTCAGGACTCTCACCAAAAGATGAATGTGGAGCACGAACGCTTGGACTTGCAGCAGTAGCACCATGAGGCATAGTTGGTGTAGAAGGGGATCCACTCATCACTGATGCTAGGGCATTCTTTGTTTTTTGTCTTTCATCTTTTTTTAGCTCATAGTCAGCAAGAAGGGCCTTTATCTCTCTAATAATCTCAGGAGTAGTTTTAGGGCATCCCTCCACATTTTGCCCAGGTATCCTTGCAAGGTGGTATTTTAACCTGTTTATTCCTCCTGTCATCCATTTCTGACATTCAGTACATGTCACTTCACCTTTTTTGGTTCCTGGTATTCCATACTTCCATGCAGGGTCTTTTCTTATTCCCTTTGGATTTGAAGACGACATTGCTGTTTCAAGTTCAACGTGGAAAAAAAAAAATCAGCAAGGGTTTGCAAAAAAATCAGCAAAAAAATGTGATTCAAAGTTTCATTTATTTGCAAAAAAAAAAGAATGCAAAACCAAGCTAGAAATAGTAGGAAATTAGGAATTAGGCTATTAAGGAAAATAGAAAAAAAATTTGGTAGCATATCCTCTTATTTTTCTTGATTTTTTAAAATTTTGAAAGCAAGAAAACAAAAAAAAAGAAATGTTAGATCACTTACCTGACTCTATTTTGATCTTTTTAGCTCCTCCTCCTGCCTTCTTTCAAGCTAAAACCAATTTCCAAACCTTAAAAACACCAATCTTCAAGTTAGAAATAACAAAAAATAAAAAAAATGTATGGGTTTTAACCCAGTTTGACGCCCCAGCCGCGGACGAGAGTCCTGGGTCGGGACTCCCGAGTCCGACCTCTGGACTCGGCCGAGTCCAGAGGTCAGACTCGGGAGTCCCGACCCAGGACTCTTCTGGACTCGATTCCCGAGTCTGTGGCGAGTCGACTCGGCTCAGCCACGGACTCCCGAGTCCGCCGAGTCCGTGGCGAGTCCTGAAGAGTCCGCGAACTTTGGTATCTAATATCAGATCCAAGTTCAATCCTAGGATTTTTGGGTAATGCATCCACTACTTCCATTGTCCCGCTCTAATATGTGGTGTAAGATACTCCTAGTACCTCATGAACATTATAGGGAAATTATAGTGTTCATGAGGTATCAGAAGGCATATGTTACAATTGATTGGCAGTAGATTTTTCCTCATTGGTGTGATGGAAGAGTTGCAAAAGAAGAGATGCTGACCAAACTCCAAGAAGATAGTGAAGAAGTGAAAAGGAAAGGAGAGTCTACCAAACAAAGGATTGTAGCCTTCATTGTAATGTCCCGTTTTGGAGGTAGAGATGATTTAATTAATTTAATTAATAAAGTTGTCCAAATTAAGTATTTTTCTTGTGGATAACTTAGTTGATTATTTTAATTAAAAGTATTAAGTTAATTATTTATAAAGTTATCAAATAAATTAAAATTAAAATGTAACTTTATATTTAATTAATTTAATGACTTAGTAAAATATTATATCATTAAAAAAAGTCACTTAAATAAAATAAAGTTCTAGAAGGAGGCCGACCTATTGAGGAAAAAGAATAAATAGACATCTTGGGCTTCATTCTCATCATCCAGATTTGATGTTGATGTTGTTGTTGTTGGCATTTCATCTTGTGGAGCCTAGGGTTTCTGCAGATTGCTCTTGTCATAGGAAACGAAAACTTCCTATTGATAGCAATTTTGAGGGTGTGAAATATCACTTGAATTATTTCAGTTGGAGGAAGTCACTTCAGACTTTCTATTTGTGCTTTCATTGCAGTGTTGAGAGGGGAAGATATTTTCAGTCTTTCTCATTGAGCTTCATATCAGCTTTCGGAGGTTGATTATATTCAGATTATTGTTCATGTGGCCTCATTCGGCCTCATTCGGGTGTTGTTTCTTTGTGGGTTTTTGAGCATTCATCTTTGGAGAGCTTTGCAATCATTTTGGAGTATTTTGGAGCAGCTAAGAGGCTGCTGATAAATAATTTCAGTGGACTGATATACTACAGCAAGGGCGCCTTTGGCAAGACATTTTTGTTCATATCTCATCATTGAAGCATCCTATGGTTTTGGGCATTGTTGCATTTTGATACTTTGGTCCTACCAATCATTTCAAGTGCCAAGAGGTGGAGTTTAATTGCTGCATTTATTTATCTAAAATATTGCTAGGCAAGAACAAGGGCGGCTAGGGTGAAAACATCGATTTGGCCTAAGAGGAATTCATTTTGGCTTGATTGTTGATTGCTACATCTTCATCATCATAAGCGCTGCTATAACCAGGTTCTTTATGATTTTGGAGTTGATTTGCATTGTTATCTAGACTTGCTGTTGTAGGTAATCATTTATATTAGATTTGGCATTGTATTGAACATTCATTGTAAGCCAAGAGTCTTGGTCAATTCATAGCATCATTGAATTAGACATTTTATTGCAAAGAAAGAGATATAAGTTGCTGGTCAAATACTACTGTAATTGAGCTTGTTTATATCATTCATGATCAGCTTATTAATTTGCATGCCAATTGTTTGACAAAATGTCAATTGGCTGTAGGTTCTCTTTTTGGCATAAATAATGTTATAATTTTGCATACCAAGTGTTTGTATTAATGCACTTGGCTGTAAGTGCATAAATACCATCTTAGGTTGCATCCAAAGTGTTTGTCATAATTTCTAGTTGCTGTAGCTGCATGTTGCAAGTAGTTTCAGTCATTTATATGCATCAAAATACATTAAAACAATTGCATTTCATCATAGAAAACTTTCATAGTTGTCATTGGCAATCACTGATATCTTTGGACACATTCAAAGAAACATCATTGGTAACAAGGAAGTCAAAACAAATCAATTAGAAGTTCTTATCAGCATATTTCAGCTTGCACACCAACTGTTTGACAAAATTTCAAGGGCAGCAAAGAAGAGTTTTTGAGTCAGCTTGGGCTAGGCTCTTTACATTTACACAATATGTTCAAATTATGATGGAGGTAAGCATTGTGAGCCCCTCACCATATGCTCTTTCTTCCAATGAAGCATTAAATGAGTCCCTTGGGTTTTTGGAAAAGGACATTAAAGGAATTGGTTAAATTTCAAAGAAAGATATCTGTTATAGTGGTCTAGGTCTTGGAAGGAATGACCGATGAATTAGAAATCCCACAAAGGTTGAGGGTAGGCTACAATATGAGGCCAAGGATATTTTTGTGGAAAATAGTATGTTGGAGAATGCTTAAAGAATGTTGAAACAAAATTGTCATCCAAAGTGTTGTACCCCTATGAAAATTGACCTTTTGAAGATGTTTATGTGTGATTTTATGAATCTGTCTATCAAATTGTAATATATAAAAGCTAAGTCTCATGATTTTATCCATGATATATTTGATTCCTTTTTCCATCCTTAGAAAGGTGTGGCATTTCTCCATGTTAAGCCATGTGTGAAAGCAAGAAACAATGAAATTTTGTCCTAGGGAAGGAAATTTGTCGAAGTGTTGAAGAATTGACAGAGAGACATCAAGAGAACACTTCAAGTGAACTTCCTAAGGCAAAGAGGCATGAGGAGTGCTCTTGGAGTGGCTGAACCCATGGAAGGTGCACCTAAGAGTTTGAGGCCAGGAACATGAAGTATTTTAAAAAGTGATGGTGGAAGTGGTAGTGATTGATGTCGATTGCACCTTGGAGGATTTGTACATTATTTGAGCAACAAAGACTAAATGGTGTAGATTGTATGAATTAAATTGCTATATTCTATTAATCTGTTCTATTTTACTATGTATTATTTACTTGCTATCTTGTGGTTAGTTATTAGGAGTCAATTGTTAGTGGTTGTCAACGGTTGTGTTTTTGTTTGGCAATTTTTGTGTTCTTTAAATAGGATTCTTGTAGTTAGGGAAGGTAGTTTAATCTTGATAGATGCTCCATTGTCTATATTTGGATTGTACAAGGACTACCTTGAATAAAGTATTCATTGGTTTTTCATGTACATCTCTTGGTATGTTCTGTTATATTTTGTTTATGTTGCAATAGGTAGTCTTATAATTTGGCAGTAAACATTTGGCATTCTTGCCTATAACAAAGTCAGGTTAGATTTATAAAGAACCAATGTTGGTCAATAACTATTGACATACATTTGAGACCAATAAAATTAATGCTGTTAACTCCAAACAAAGATGGAAGAAAATCAAAGTGTTGCTAGGGGGAAAATTGTGAATTTAGATGATTCCTCCAATTGGTGGAACAAGAATGAGGGAGGTTGTGGGAAGCAACCAACTCTAGAAATCCATTACATCAAAGTGAAAGCTGAAGTAGAAGTTGGAGTTGTAGTTGGGAGTGAAGACATTAGAACATTCAACTAGCTATGGACAACCATATGGAGGAAGAATGGGTCAAGAGAGGGAAGCATATGAGAGCAACCTTTAAGGCATCAAAAATTTATTGATAGCAAAAGAGGAAATTGAGCTAAATACTAAAGGGTAAAGGATGGGAGTGGAGAAAAGAGAACATAAGGATGATGCAAGTGTGTGGAAGGCTAAAGTCTTGGGGAGAGTCAAGAATTTTCATGTAAATGAGAGTGCTAGATCTTTTGAATTAAAGCTTCCCTAGGAGCAGGTTCTAGGCATTTAATTCACATCAAAGTCTAGCCATGGTGACTCCTCTAGCAAGCTCAAGTGTAAAGAGGTAGAAATTGCTTAAGTTTAGTGGAGATGTGTTATGTGACTTTTTCCCCAAGAGAAGAGAAAACTATGAAATAACCCTTTAGAATTAAAGGGGAGATAAAAATAAAGGATATTATGATCCTTTGATTAAAATGGAGATTAATAAAGAATATGTATAAAATCTCTTTTAAAGGGGGGAGGAATAATTATTAAAAGGAAACTTTGGGGAAAGGGTGTGATGGTTTAGAAACCACTCCTTAAAAGGTTATATAAATCATTCATGTGAGACTTGGAAAGGGGACATGGAGAACATTCAAGGAAGAAGGAAGTGGTTTGGTGAGCTATGGGCATTGAAGAAGGGGGTACATAGAGTTTGTCCAACTCGGGATACAATGTACACCTGGGACGGTCTTGGCCAGGGCTTGGTGTGCACTTGTGTTGAGCATTGTTCTGTTGAACCAACACTTGTGTAGAGTGCAATAGTTTGCTATGTTCTGAAAGGAACTAGTTCTTCCTAGATTGTTCCATAGCAAGAGCCAATACCATTGACATCTTCCTAGGGTGAGAGTGGCTTTTCCAAGTGCTATTATTTCGATAAGTATTGAAATCCATTGATATTAAAAGATATTAGAATATTATGATTTTGATGTTAATCTGATTAAATTATATGGATGTGTTATTCAATTTACTGTGCTAATTATTTACTTTAGAATCCTTGTCTAGTTATTACATATTATAGTTTACATTGGTTATTTTATGTTAGTTATTCACGTCATTTTAGTAACATTACATCTTGTAAACTATCTTAACTCAAATATTTAATTTATTAAATCCACTGCTAATACTTAAACAACTTTAGGAGGAAAAGTGACATTACATTTGGTAGTAGAACATAATGATCAAGCCTTCCTATCTTTGAAATTTTCTTTATGTTTTGAAATTTAATATTAACTAGCCTTTAATAAAATCCATGTGTATATCTAGCATTATACCCTCACCATAACTTATAAAGTTTATTCATATGCAAATATTGGTTTCTTTATTAACATAATTAAAATATATTAGATCATATATCTATGTGCATATCCATGTTTAAGATCTTGTTCAAGTTTAATGCTACTTTGGAAATCCATATTTACACCTAGACTCAATCTAAGATTTTATATTTATATTTTGCAATGGGTTGAGAAAAAGGAAATATATAACCCTATTATATAACAGTCTACTTCCCACATATTTCATGTGAAAAATAGAAATTAACATACTTTCAAAGCCATAAATACCATACAATGTGAAGAACTGGTGCAAAGTTATTCTAGACAACTTGTGCAACCATTTGTTGACCCATCACCCATCATCCAACCTTCCTTTGACTTCTTTTCAATTGTATGGCCCTCCTTTGACTTGTTTTCAACCATACTACCCTATGCTGATTACGCCTTACTATAGAACCTTCACAAGCTACTAATAGGTTTTGAGTCTTTATTACATGGCCTTCATAAGCTACTAACAAATTTTCAATCTTCACCATATGGTCTATTGCAAAAAGTCCTATCTTATAATCCTTTCCATATACTTGGCTTGCTACATCGTTAGAATGGTTTATTGCACATCATTTTGTTGTACAACCTTTGCTTGCATCTACCTACCATATAATCCTTTTGTAACAACCCCCAAACCGGGTAAACAAAAATTTTCTTCTTTCACTAATAAGATACAAGGAAAGACATTCACAATGACAAAGTAAATAATCTTTTCTTTTCATTCTAATACAACATTTCATCATAAAGAAATAATTGACACAATACATCATTATTCTCTTTTCCAAGTAAATAATAGAGTACACATTTCATAATTAATTACTTTTCTTTCAAAAAAATAACAAAGTAAGAATCTTACAAGTTTCAATCATAGCTCGGAAGCTTTTGAGCAAATAGGAATAAGACGGTCCAGGTTCTTCCCTTTCAAACCTAGGTTCATCAGAAGTCTACTGTGGAGGAGAAACATCACTCAGGTGCTTTTCCGCCAACCACGGACTTATAATGCGGTCCCCCGCACGTTTACTGTTAAGTAGACGACCCTCCCTTCTACGAAGAGATTGGTTGGGTAACCGGTTCTGTATGACCAACTGAGCATAGTGTGTAATCCTACATAATTAAATCCTTGTGCCCTCACAATCTCAATCTAGTATGTGAATTGGACTACGGTGAACTGATAGTGTAATCGTCTCACAGTCTAAGTGGACGTAAGTATACTACACTACTTTGGCCAAAGTGTTTCGGCAGTATTTAAATTGACGGTCATCTATCACTTGCACTAAGTCAGGTTCAGTTTGACTTAAGGCTGTCTTATCCTACGCATAGGCGCAGTCCTTTCCGTGGGTAGTCAATCACCCTAGACTTCCTACATCATCTACTTAATCAGTAATTGGAATACAATCAACAAGGGTCCCTCGGGTAACTCCTAACATGGAATCTTTTATCCATGGAGTACATAGCTTTTCCTAGTTAACCTACTAACTTTAAAGCTTTAGACTACCTTGGTACTGGTTTCACCCTCGACCTAATATTTAATAACTAGTTCCTTTTTTCCTTTATGTAAGGAATTCAAACAGTATTCAAGTAAATTCATTTCAAACATTTCCTTTATAACATGGACTAGCTATTCTTCCATAACAAGCTATAAATAGGCTTTTCCTCTTATAAACGAGTCAATCCCAAGAATTCAAGCTATTCTAATGAAATCAAGCTATTTACTTAAAAACAAGCTTTCTCAATGAAATTAAGTATTTCTTAATAACAAGCTATCCTTTTCACAAACCAGCATTCCTTTCACAAACAAGCATTCCCTATGTAATTAAGTTATTACATAATAACAAGCTATTCTATTCCAACAGAATTTCTTCTAATACTTTCCTATTTTACTTCATATCACAAAGCAAAGTAATACAGATCAATTTTAAACAACAGAAGCAATAAAAGACATTTCACATGCCTATTTCCTCGCTGTAAATGATTCCAGTCTGCAGCTACTTCTCTTCCTTCTTTAGTATGACTCCTCTCAGTTCTGGTTTCTATTACTGGTTTTGTATTTTATGCTTGCAGCATATAAATACCAGTCTCTCAGAAATGGCGATGGGATATATGCAAATTGGCTCTCAAACAAATGCTATACAACAATGACAGAATATGGTTCTCAATACAAATGCTTCTACAGCAATGTCTGAATATGGTTCTCAAAACAAATGCTTCTACAGCAATGTCAAAATATGGCTCTCAAAAAGGAATTCGGTTTTAAGCAAAAACAGATAGGAAATTCGTGTGTATGACAATGAGAGAAACTCCTATATATATAGGTTTCGAATTCTCATGCTTACTACATTTTAGGCATGAGAATTCGACACCTTTCTCATTGAAAATGTCAACTTATGCAGTGGCAGTAATCTAGCAAGATACTCAGCAAAAAGGAGAGATGATTCGACCTAAATCATGAAGAATGTTTCCACTCTCACATGGTAAATTATGAATGACAGACACTTACAGGTGTATTCATCATAGGCGCCCAAAAATGGCGGATTTATCCTAGGTAAGAAAACGTTAAAGGAAAAACGCAGCCATCTGGCTTTCATTCCGCCCCTCCACTCGCATTTCCAGTTTGGAGATACTGCAGGTCGCGACCTGGTCTTTTGGTGTTAGGAGCTGCGCGCGGGTTTACATTATTCCGAACTTCCATTTCCAAACATTACAGTTTTGCGCCATTTCATGGTTCGCGATTTTAAGCATAGCTCAAGGTTTTAAAATGTATTTGATAATCCTTTTCAAAAGACTTATAATGTTTAAACATTTAAATTCTACATGGCATTTTTAAACGAATTTTCCCAAAAGACTAGAAAAGTCGAAATTATTTTCTTTCTCATGATAAATACACATTATTTGCCAAATGACTATACAAGTCAAATTTAATTTATTTCCCAAGGCAATATTTATTTAAAATATAAATAGAAAATGTTATATTTATATTTTGCATTATATTAAATGTCCTATTATAGTTTTATTTACTGTATTTAAATATATATATATCTATATTTAAATGTTTTAATATTTAAATATCACTATAGATATATCTATATATTTATTCTAGATAAAACTATAATAACGTTTATATTAAATATAATATTAAATATATATATAAACTCATTCAAATATTTACATTTAAATATATCTATGCATATTTGTTTTTAATTATCCAAATACATGTATTATGGGCTAGTCAGCGTACCCTTAATACACTTGTTTGTACAAACATGTATATATACGTTTAATTGTAATTTCAAAGCATCAATATAACGTTATAACAACATTATAGATAGTGTGCATATGTTTATAGGTGTGCCAGCCATGTATATGTATCCGTATGTATGCCATGTCGACACGTGTATGGCATAATAATTGCCCATCATACATCTGTATCGACATGTCATACATGTTGTTACGTATATATGAGTGGTACATGTATACGCATATACATCCTGTCTATACCACACTTTATCAGTTCACATTTCACATTCAAGGCTCACAGAACAGTAAGTCAGACAATAAGTAACTCCACTCATAAAGCATAAAGAAGTAATCCAAAACTCCTAAGCCTAAGGATGACTTATTAAGACAACTCAATCTGACTCAGTTCCCAAAACCCTCAGTGAAGTGTGTGTATGCTCAACTGATCAACTTTACCGGTTATCCGACCAAGCCCCTCTCCCGAGTGATGTCTCCCCTCCGCTTGGAGGAATAGTTCCTGTTCCTGCATCCATTGGCACAAGACCACGACAGTTACTTGCTCATAACATTTGCAGTATATATAAATCAATTATAAAACAAGACTAATTACTCTCCTTTATGCATTGCTTTATCCAAGAATAACATCAATCAAGAACACAGAATGAGCCAATCATAACATGTAAAAAGATTCTCAAATTGATAACAAAGTTCAACACATTTTATTCAATCAAATCCTTCCTTACAATCAGAATGCTCTAAGCATTATTAAAATAGTAACTATACAATTCCGGGGTGTAACACCTTCCTAGAGCATCTTTTGTTGAATCCTTAGTTGCAACTATACATTTTGATATTCTTCTTGACTTTGCTCTATGGTTGTAACAAGATGGATTTTCAACCCCTTCCATATTGCTTGGTATTCACCACCATTCTACTGCTACAGTATGGTCTACCTTGTTGATACATGAGCTAAATCTCCTATTGTAGACATACACCATACAAGAAGAGATATCGCTGTATAGTCTTCCTCTAATTGTTTTTTTCTAATACAACACCCTTATATTTCTAATTGTGCATGACCTCAAGTGACACTTTTACTATATAGATTGGGCAATAAGTTAATATTGTACAACCTTTTGCAATAATTTATACCCTTTCTTAGATTTTGAATTTGGAAAAGATAGGGGGTCATTCAAACAAGTTGATGATTTGGGAGAAGGAAATCCATGGGACGTGAGAGTAATGACCAAAGTTTTCATGAGGGGAACGTGTCTGATAGATTGGGATGATCTTTGCAATCCCACCAAGTTTCGCATCATATCACAAGCAACATCATCTTTGCGCTGTGCACCATCATCTAGTAGAGAGTGATCAACTTGCTAAAACATTTTTGGAGTCAATATTAAAATAATATTTGTTATTTATTTATTTAATGCTCAATATTGTATCTTGTTGTAAATATTGTGATAAGATCATTTCTGAACTTATCTCCAGTTTCTATTTTAGAAACTTGCTTATTTTGTAAATCTTGTAAACTATTTATTGAGCGTCTTGCTCATTTTTTTATACATAAAATATTTTACCAATTACTTGCGTAATATGGTATCAGAGCCCAAGATTTTAAAAATTGATTTTTCTATCAAGAATTTTGAAGATCAATTTTTCTTGCTCTAAAATTCATGGTTTTTTGAATTCTGAAAATCGTGGCCCTTCTTTTGTAATTTCATGCACATTTTTGTGTGTTCAAGGGCGCGTTTTTTTTGCTGCAAAGGTTTGAGAAAATTCGTGTTTTTTAATCTGTGTTTTTTTTTCTTTGTTTCCTGGTCGTGTTTTGTTCAGAGGATTCGCTTGGCTTTTAGTCATTTTTTTGGCTTCATTAGAATGTGACTTCAAAGCCCTTCTGGACGCGTATGTGTGCCTTAGAGGGCCGTGCTTGTCAAAGCTTTTATGCAGGTCTTTTAGATGTTTTTTTTTCTATGTTTCCAACTCTGTTTTGAACACGTTTTTTAACCTATTCGTGAACGCGATTTCTCTTTGAAATTCAACGATTTTCGCATTCATCTTTAGCCGTCGCTGCCTTCACTCGCTTCGGCTAGGGTTTTGCTGTGATTTCTAGAGATTTTCATGCCATTTTCTGCATTTTTTGAAGCTTCCATGGTCGCCTAGGCTTTTTCAGAATTCAACCAGGGTTTTGACCAATCATTTCAAGTCAATTTTTTTTGATTGTAGATTCTTGGTGGGTTTTTCGAGAGCTCAACTAGGTTGGTCTCCGATTTTTTTGGGTGCATCGTTTTTTCGTGCCTCAAATTTTGTACCAGCGGATTTGCATTGTTTTCTGTGCTTGTACTTGCCTCAGTATATTGAAATTCATACCTCAGGTTTTTTGCATCGTCTTCTTGGTTCCTTGTTTTTTTATGCCTCATAAAGCGTGAAGATGGCGAGTTTGACCAACATTATGTTGGAGGCAGTCAAAGATTCAATGACAAAAATTACAACACACTGGAAGCAGCGGATGATGGCCATCTTTGAATACCGCTACCTTGATCCGATGATTCTGGGCAATGTCACTCGACCCACCACTGCAGATAAAACCCAGGAGAAGTTTGATGAGCAGAATCGTGAAGTGGTGATGCTCATTAATCTATCAGTCACAAATGATCAGCTACCTCAGATCCCGCTTGGAAAATCAACAAAGGAGATTTGGGACCATTTGAAGGGTTTGCATGAAACCTCTGACAAAAGCCGTGCGTTCTTCCTGGGAAACATGTTGTTTTCTATCATGATGGATGAGAAGACCACCTTGTAGATGCACCTAAGCAAAATCTAGGAGATCCGAGACCAATTGGAGGCTATTGGTCGGAAAATGGAGGAGGAAGAAATGATCGTAATCACTCTGGAAAGCCTACCTAAGTCTTATGAATATTTCATAGAGACTCAACATTACGTCTGTTAATGTTGACCTGAAGTTTTTGGAGCTTTGTACCATCCTCTTGGAACAAGATCGTTGGAAACAACCATTTGATAGTAGTGGTTCATCATCCTCTACAGAGCAAGTCTTTGCAGCTAAAACTCAGTTTAAGAACAAAGGGAAAGGTCAGCCTTCGCAGTAGAAAGGCTCAAGACAACCTCAAGACAACTCTAAGAAAAAGAACATTCAGTGCAATTATTGCCACAAATTTGGTCACATGAAGAAGGATTGCCGTCAACATTTGGCTTCTGAACAAAAGAAGCAGGGAGGGCCTCATCAGAACTCACATGTTGTCGAGCACACTAAGCAGAAGGAATCTTCCTTTTATGTTTTTATGGCTAAAAGGTCTGCAAATCATGTAAAGTCCTCTGCTTGGTACATAGATTCAGGTGCTTTGCGACATTTCACTCATCAGCGTGATTGGTTTACAGACTTCTCTCCGTTCACTCTCAATTTTTTTTGGAGGAGGCGAAGATTACACAGTTGTCGGTAAGGGCATTGTTTAGATTTAGTCTGGCGGGAGGAATCTCATATTCCTCAATGTCTACTATGTTCTTGGCATGGAACTAAACCTTCTCTCAGTCAACCAGATTATGCGGTATTCTCCTCAAATGGATGTGGTTTTCAGCTCGCACAAATTTTCTATTGTAGATTGGGAGACTCGCACAACGGTAGTAGTTGGTATTGGGGATCATGGCCTCTACAGGCTTGTGGACACAGGTGATTCTTCGGAGTTAGCCATAGCAGCCAAAAACTCTATTGTCACCAGTCTTTGGCATCGGCAGTATGGGCACTTGAATGTGCACTATCTCTCTCAGCTTGCTCAGGAGGGACTTGTAGCTGGTCTACCTGACATTTAGACTCAGCATCATGGTGTTTGTGGCGCTTGTCAGTTTAGGAAATAACATTGGACACCATTTCCAGATGGAGACTCGTGGTGAGCTTCTAAGGTATTGCAATTAATTCATGTTGATATTTGTGGGCTTATGAAGACTTCTTTTGTTACTGGCTGTATATTTCTTGCTATTTGTTGATGATTTCAGTAGAAAAATGTGGGTATACTTTCTTAGACAAAAATCAGATGTGTTTAATGTATTTCAGAAGTTTAAGGCCTTAGTAGAAAAAGAGTCTGGTTCTTGCATAATCACTCTTAGGTCAGATAATGGGGGGGAATTTTGTTCTACTGCATTCTCCAACTTCTGTGATACACATGGGATTAAACGCTAGTTAACCACACCCTACACTCCTCAACAAAATGGTGTTGTAGAGCGGCACAATCGTACAATTGTTGAGATGGCCTGCTCCATGTTGCAACACAAGAGTGTTCCTAACAAATTTTGGGTAGAAGCAGTTTTCACTGCAGTCTATCTCCTTAATTGGTCACTTACCCATGCCGTTAAGGGGAAGACTCCTGAGGAAGCTTGGACTGGTTGAAAACCCGGGATCAGTCATTTGAATTTTTTTAGCTCTTTGGCATATGTATGGATTCTAGATGCCAAGCGCTCTAAGTTGGATTCCAAGAGTCAAAAGCTTATGTTCACAGGGTACAGTGACAACCATAAGGCTTACTGGCTGATTGATGCAGACACTGATCGTCTTGTCTTCATTCGGGATGTTGTCTTTGATGAAGAACAAGGACCGTTTCACCTTTCCTTGCTATTCAACATTCAGAGGATCAGCCCTTGAAGGCTTCTAATTTGGGTGTCTGTCTTCCGTTAGGTCTATTTGATGGGAGGGATGATGCAAATTCTATCTTTGATGATGCCCAACCTGATTTTCCTCCAGATGATCTTGATTTTCAACCTGCTGAACCAGTTCTAGATCCACAACCAGTTCCAACTCCTCCTATTGCATCTGATGTTGACACTTCTTCTCACGGGCCTAAATGGTGGGCTAAGACTATTTGAGATCTTCATGATGATGAGCTCATTGGGGGGAGATCATCCAGACACAAGAACAAATAGCAGTATACAGTTAACTTTGCTCTTATGGCCAACATTCACAGTGTATATGAGCCTCAGACATATTTAGAGGCTAAAGGAATTCCTGAGTGGGAAAAGGCTACAGAGTTTGAATACCAGAGTCTTCAGAAGAATAACACTTGGGTCCTTTTTGATCTCCCTCTAGGGAAGAAGCCTATTAGCTGCAAATGGGTGTATAAGGTGAAATACAAAGTTGATGGAACCCTTGACAAGTACAAAGCTTGTCTAGTTGCAAGGGGGTTCTCACAGAAAGAAGGCATTGACTATGAGGAGACTTTTTCTCCTACAACCAAGATGAGTACCAATTACTTGCGTAATAGTCAAGGGCACATTCAGACTTGACAACTTGTTTGCATGGTCCTCCTAGGCAATTCCTTCAATTGTATGGCTATTGATGCATACATTCTCCATACAATGCCCGGTGTTCTAGATGTGTTGATTATAAGGATGTAATTGGTATGTTTTCCTTTCTACTTCCAGTTGAAGAACCCATTGCCAATTTTGAGTTGGCTGCACCAAAAGCTCTATAGTCTATGGGTCTTTGTCAATACTTCATTGTGAAATGTTTGGGTTATGATTTTGCTATCATGGTCGGATGAGTTAAACATCAACAATAAGAACCTTCCTCCTCTTCAGTATTCCAAAAGTATGGAAAAAATTCCCTGATATTATGTGATTTGTATTATTGTTGTTCTTTGCTAGTCGGCTAGGAATCTGACTTTTCTGTTTTGGGGCATGATGTAGATCATATAAATTAAATTGTTATATCTTGATAATTTTTTGTATCCAACTATTTATTATTTACTTGTCGACTTGTGGTAGTTCTTACTGGTTGTCGATAGTTGTGTTCTATTTGGCAATTGTTGAGTACATTAAATAGGCTTCTTGTAGTTTGGGAAGGTAGTCTGATCTTGATAGATGCTCCCTAGTTTACATTTGGATTGTACAAGCACTACCCTGAAATAAAGTATTCATTGGTTTTCATCTACAATCTCTTTACATGTTCTATGATAGTCCTTTTGCGGTGCAATAGGTAGTGTTATTATTTGGCAGTAAACATACTCCTTATCTCCATGCTTTCTTTATGCCTCATTTACATAATGAATTCAGGTAATTTCATGATGACAGAAAGGATTTTCTTTTTACATATTATGTTGCTTGTGTTTGTTATTGCTTCATGGTTTTTCTACTTTGAAAGATTGCTTCTTTGTTGTTGATGCAGGGTTTAGGGAATAAATTCCTTTCACATATTCGTGAAGTTGACTCCATTGTACAGGCATGTATATGAATTATAAACCTTGAATGATAATTTTGATTCTCATTTTCTAACATACCTTGTCATGTTACTATTTAAGTGGTCTTGCTTGTCTATGATAAATGTGATTCTAGCATCCTCTTTCTGATTGGGAGGCTGTTTTTAGTATTTTACGCTATACTGTCCTATTACATTTCTTTACATATCCTGATAATCTGAATGAGCAGAACATGCTTTTCCATTCTAACTTTCAGTTGAGGTGACATCAGAAGATAATAATTAGAAATTTAGCCAGTTTAGCTTTTCCCTGAAACCCCTTGTAATTTTTGGTTCTTTACTTGATAGGAGGTTTGAGCTTTGTGTTATTTATTAGCTTGGACCCACTAGCCAACGTTAAACTTTTATTTCTGTAATGCCTTTGGATTGATATCCACAATGTTAGAAAATAATTATTAGCTTCTGCTTAGACATAGACCGCCAAATTATGACAAGTCTTAGCCTCTAGTTTGATCTCCCTTTATTGCTGGTTATAGATATCAATCCTAATTTTCATTGTACTCACTGTCATAAAAAAATTCAGTATTCATTTTAGATGTCTGAACTATCCATGAGTTAAATTGTCCGACTTTTGTATTCCTGATGATAAAAGAGTTGAAAACCTGAGACTTAATATATTAAATTTTTTGGTGATCTTAAATAGCCCCAGTACTATAGTATGTACTTCAATAAGAGAAAATCAATGGAATGAGTAGATAGGTTCCAGTTTATATGTTATAGGAACTGAAACCTAGGTTGTAATTTATTTACAAAGAAAAAATTACAGATCAATGAGTTCAGTTGCAGTCATTTTGTTTTTGAACGTGTAATTGGCAAGGAATACTTTAGGGATAATTTTAGAAGTTTTTAAAACAACATATAGTGTAGTTGGAAAAACTTTCTATATTGTAATCTAAGATTTAGAAGTATGTATATGATAATATTTGAGAAAATAAGATGGTGAATAAAGTTAATTTATGTATGTTTAATATAAAATTATCTGGTAACTTTTTCTAAAAAATTTACAATATTTCAAAGCTAACTTTTAAATTTTGGGAAAAAATAGGCAGTGGCTTAAAAAGGTCCATAAAGTGCTCCCTAAACTCTTAGTATTTTGAAGCAAACATTGATTACAAAATCAAAATTACAGAATCCAAGAAACAATAATGAGTGCAGTAGTCTGTACCTGTGCATATGGAAATGTTGGCCTCATTCAAATAAAATTTTAATTAGTTTTATAGCATCCTGACCTGCAGAAACATTCTGTAATTGACAAAACTCTATCAAATTATTTTTCTTTCATCTTGCAGAAGCTGAGACTGTAATTTCAGTTTTGATGGCATTGTTATATGATTCCTACTCTAGTTTAAAGTAGTTCATCCTTATGTGGGATCTACAAAATACTGTGTGAAACTTTGCCTTCGATATTCAATTTCTGAATCAGTGAGCCATTCAATTTGGGCCAGTCCATGAAAAAAATACATAACAATAGCAATCCCAAAGAATAAAAATTTCGGAGAAAGTTGTATAGATGATCGATGGAATTGATGCTTTGGTTCACACTTTGTGGTCCATCATTAGGATGAATTTTAAATACATGTAGGAGTTCCTTATATAGATAGCTCAAATTACACCATGCAGTATACACTCATTAGAACAATACTTAATTCTTCTCTCCATATAAATAATTGTCATTTAAGCATTAATTATTTTCATTTTTGCATTTAACTATTTCCATTGACTGCTCTAAGCATGTGAATGATGGGTTCCAAAGAGGCTCTAGGCTCCAATCCTTCTTCCCTATTGAAGTTATTTGGATACTTTTAATCTCTATAGCCTCATTTAGTGCACACTTATTGAAGTGGCCCTCTTTCACTGGAGGTTTAACTTTCTCTAGATGCAGATTTCATGTGATGTAGAATGTGAGTGTTATGCCAGAGGCTAAGCTGACTTCTTAATGTGACCATGATAAATGTCCTTGAAATATTCTTACTATTTGTTGGAAAGATATCCTGGTTTGCTTTATAAACGGTCAAGCACAAGTACAATCAATGTTGTAAACAGTGTTTCCCATCATTGGATTAAGTTTACCTTTGGCCAATTTGAGCCAACCAAATATCTTATTTACCAGAATGAAGTTGGATTTTATAATGTGGTTTCTCAAAATTCTGTCAGTTATATTTACTTTATGTTGATGATATGCTGCCACGTGATGAATACTCCAGATCGACTTAAGAAATAAATTTAAATGATAGCTAAGGCTATTTAAATTTATACGATAATGAAGAGGTGCTTCATTCAATAATAAGACAAATTAAATAACAAAATTGTTAATAAATAAATTATGTTTATTTATTTTAAGAAGCTGACTTTCTAGAAAATCGCGCCTAGCAAAAGGACGTCTCACTTGGGCCGACCTCTCTTGGTGAAGAGGTGCGAGTTGCCTATATATACAAGGCACTTCATTTGTGTTAATCATCAAGCAAGTTCGAAGCATTAAGGAGAAGTGTGGTTTGAGCAGCAGATCACGTTTTGTAGCAGCAGATCGATTTAAGGAGATTCATATTATTTGTATCTTTGCATCTAAGAGAGGTGCTGTTCATTGTATCTATTTGGCATTGTATTGTGCCTAAGTTGTAAGCAGAATTCTGCTCTTATTTATATCAATATATAGGAGATATATTGGCTAGGTTTTTCTCCCCCGGGTTGGAGGGTTTTCCCAGGGTATTGGCTGTCTTATGTTATTTTTGAATTAATTTTGCACTCTAATCCGATCATAGAAAACTAACATGGTATCAGAGCGGGTTTGAAGAGGATCTCGATCAGATTTGTGATTAATTCAGCGATACCCTTGTTTTACTTCTCATCTCTATTCACCTTTATCTCTTCGTCAAGATGGTGAATGGTCTTAAGATTGAGGATAGGCTTGAGGGAGCGTCTAACTTCACTTTGTGGAGATTTAGGATCATGCTCACCTTGGAGGAAAGCGAGTTGGCAGAGTTTGTGGAGAGCTCCGCCCCCGAGCCTACGGATGAGGAAGAGAAAGCCCTATGGAAGAAGAAAGATATTAAGGCAAAGAAGATGTTGGTTGATTAGGCGAAGGATCATATTGTTCCTATCGTCTCCAAGTTAAGGACTGCGAGAGAGATGTTCAAAACCTCGGTGGAAATGTACGAGATCAGCAACACTAGCCGGGCTCTTGCATTGAAGCAACAACTCCATCATTTGAAGATGGCAAAGGGAGAATCTGTCATTGCCTACTTAATGAGAATAAACGAATTGAGAGATCAACTCTCGTCTATTGGGCATGTTGTCGATAGCAAGGATCTGACCATGCTGGCTCTTAATGGTCTTCTTTCATCCTGGGAGTCTTATATTCAAGGAATCAGTGCAAGATCAAAACTTCCCAAGTTTGATCGGTTGAGGGCAAACTGTATTCAAGAAGAGTCTAGGTTGGCTGTAAGAGGTATTGGGCAAAGCTCCGTTAATGAAGATCTTCATGTTCTTGTCACTCAATCCTCAAAGAAGAAGGGAAGAAAGGGTATTTCAAAAGAAATAGAGATAGAGGAGCTGATGGTGGCCCCGCATTTAAGAAAAAGAAGGACCTCTCCAAGGTCCAATGTTTTCGATGTGACAAGTATGGTCATTTTGCAAAGGAATGTCCTTCCAGGCCTAGGCAGCAGGCCACCTTTGCTAAAGTCAATGAAGCCTCCATGCAGAAGGATACAAGTGAATACCTGTTCTATTAAGCCTTGTTAAGCAATGTATCTACCGACACCAACACTTGGCTGATTGATATTGGTGCCTCTCACCACATCACTAGATTTAGAGAGCATCTATCTGATTTAGTGAAGAAAGATTCTAGCGAACAAGTTATTATTGGAGATGATGCTATTTACTCGGTTAAGGGAGTTGGGTCATCTCTTCACTTGGAATTCGTCGATTCCTTACAATTGGATGATGTGCTATTTGTTCCAGGCATTAAGAGAAACCTTGTTTCCATCTCAGCTTTGGAAGACAAAGGTTATCAAGTTGCTTTTTCAAAAGGCAAAGTTCTTATATGGGCAAAGAACTCCAACATCAAGATTGTTCAGGTGATTGGAGTTAGACATGGGTGTCTCTACAAATTATGCACTCGTCCCATTTAGGCTCTAGTGCATGACTCTCCAACATCAAGATTGCTCAGGTGATTGGAGTTAGACATGGGTGTCTCTACAAATTATGCACTCGTCCCATTTAGGCTCTAGTGCATGACTCCTCAAGTTTGTGTGATCTTTGGCATCGAGGATTGGCTCACCTTCACTTTCGAGCCCTACCTATCACGGAGAAGATGGTCAGTGGCCTTTCAAAATTCAACTAGGAGCATGAAGGTACATGTAAAGGTTGTGCCTTAGGTAAGAATACAAAAGGTCCATTTCATAGTAGAGAAAGTAGATCTAAATGTATTCTTGATCTCATTCATTCTGATTTATGTGGTCCAATGTTTGTTGCGTCTTCGAGTGGTTTCTTGTATTATATTATTTTTATTGATGACTACTCTAGAAAGACTTGAATTTATTTCTTGAGATCTAAAGAATTTGAGGAGGTATTAGAAAGATTTAGAGAATTCAAAGCTCAGGTGGAGAATTTGTCCGGGAAGAATATCAAGGTTTTGAGATCCGATAACGAAGGAGAATACACTTTTGGTATCTTGTGTAACTTCTGCATTGAAGCAGGGATTAAGAGGGAGCTTAGCGTTCCTTATAATCCTCAACAAAATGGTGTTGCAGAGAGAAAGAACAGATCTATCGTGGAAGTTGTCAAAGCCATGATTCATGACCAAGACCTACAAATCTCTCTTTGGGCTGAAGCATCCAGGTCTACTGTCTATGTCCAGAATAGAAGTCCTCACAGAATCTTAGAAAATATAACTCCTAAAGAAGCATTCTCTGGGGTGAAGCTTGAAGTAAGTCATTTGAGGATCTTTGGGTGTCCAGGGTATGCTCATATTCCAAAGGAAAAGAGGACTAAGCTGGAACCTTCTGGCAAGAAGGGAATTTTGGTAGGCTATAGTGAGACATCAAAAGCCTACAAAATCTACATCCCAGGTCAGAAGATTATTGAGATTAGTAGAGATGTCACATTTGAGGAGGATGTTACATTCAGAAGATCCAAGGGCACTCATATGGAGATCGATGAAGAAGAACCCCCTCAGGATATGGAAGTTGACCATGTTCCTGAGAATCAGAGGGAGGTTCCAGAACCTAAAGAAGTTGATGATCCAGCTGAGCCCTTGGAACCTACTGATGGGCCTACAGATATTGTGATTGGAAGGAAGAGACCTCTTTGGGCCAGGAGAATAATGCAGGAGGCTGAAAGTTTTGCAGCCCCAAGAGGAACCTTCAGAGAAAGTAAGAGACCAAATAAGTTCTCCAGTTATGTAGCCTTGATGAGTCAGAGCCTTCCAGTGTTGAGGAAGCTTCTAATCAACAAGTTTGGAAGGATGCTATGCCTGAGGAGTATCAATCCATACTTAAGAATGATGTTTGGGATATTGTTCCTAGACCCGAAGGCAAATCTGTGGTGTCTTCTAAGTGGCTCTTCAAGATCAAGCATGCAGCTGATGGGAGCATTGAGAAGCACAAGGCTAGATTTGTGGCTAGAGGGTTCTCACAAAAAGAGGGAGTTGACTATGAAGGAACTTTTGCTCCTGTGGCTCGATATACATCTGTCAGAACCATCATTGCTATTGCCGCATCTAGAGGATGGAAGATTCACCAAATGGATGTAAAGACAACTTTCCTAAATGGTGTAATAGAAGCAGAGGTTTACATTGAGCAACCCGAAGGATTTGAGGTACATGGGAAGGAGTCTCATTTTTTCAAGCTGAAGAAGGCCTTGTATGGTCTTAAGCAAGCTCCTCGTGCTTGGTACGAAAGGATTGATCAGTATCTATTAAGTCTGGGTTTCTCAAAGAATGATGCAGATTCTAACCTCTACTTCAAGGTAGTAAATGGTGAAGCTTTGATTCCGGTTTTATATGTTGATGATTTGATTATCACTGGTGAGGAACATCTAATCCTAAAATGCAAGAAGGAGTTAGCTTCAGAATTTGAGATGAAGAATCTAGGTCTCATGCATTACTTCCTTGGCTTAGAAGTTTGGCAAAAGCCAGATGAGATGATTCTAAGTCAAGGCAAGTATACTATTGACATTCTCAAAAGATTTGGTATGATTGACTGCGAACCTATGTCTACACCCATGGAGACTAATCTAGATAAGTTGAAGGAGGCTGCAGCTAGTTCAGAATCAGTGGATTCCACGATGTATAGACAGTTGATTGGTTCATTGATGTATCTAGTTAACACTAGACCTGACATCTGCTATGCAGTGAGTGCACTTAGCCAGTTTATGTGTGAACCAAGGCAAATACATCTTGTTGCAGCTAAACATATCTTGAGATATTTATGTGGCACAATTGGATATGGGTTGAGATATTCTTCAGGTGTGGATTTAGAGTTGCATGGTTTTACTGATTCTGATTGGGCAGGATGTGTCTCAGATCGAAAGAGTACCTCTGGTTGTTGCTTTAGTTTGGGTACTGCTATGATTTCTTGGTGTAGCAGGAAACAGTCTTCAGTGGCTTTGAGTACAACCAAGGCAAAATACATAGCAGCTTGTGTGGCATCTCGTGAGGCAGTGTGGCTTCGTAAGCTCCTTGCAAGATTGTTTGGACCATAGTTTGAAAACTCGGACTCGGTGTGGACTCGGCAACCCAAAATAGGACTCGGACTCGAGACTCGGCAAAAAACTCGGCATAGAATCGGCAATTTTTTTTGAAAAAATCATGTTTTAAAGCTGAGAAAGCAACCTCCAGCTGCAGCAAGAGTCCAGGCACAGGACTCAGGAGTCCAAGCCAGAGACTCGGTTCGCGAGTCCGCGCCGAGTCGACTCGGCCAGCTTGTAGACTCCCGAGTCCGCAGAGTCCGCGGCGAGTCCAGCAGAGTCTTCCAACTATGGTTTGGACAATCAATGGAGCCTACCATTATACACTGTGATAACCAGAGCTGTGTAAAGCTTTCTGTCAATCCCGTGTTTCATGACAGAACAAAGCATGTTGAGATCAAGTACCACTATATTAGAGATATGGTACTAAGGAAAGCTATACAGTTGAGGCATATCAGCACTGATGAGCAAACGACAGACATTCTCACCAAGCCTCTCTCCAGGATTAAGTTTGTGTACTTTCGAGAAAAGCTTGGTATGGTGAAGAATGCAGCCTTGACTGAGAAAGAGTCTCAGTATCAGTGATCCTTAAATTGGTAATGCATTTCTCTATTGAGAGAGATTTGAGGTGCAAGCCCTTGGTAATGCATTTCTCTATTTGAGAGAGATTTGAAGTGCAAGCCCTTGGTAATACATTTCTCTATTGAGAGAGATTTGAGGTGCAAGTCCTTGATAGTGCATTTCTCTTTTGAGATTTGAGGAGAAAGCCCTTGTTTCCACCCTCTGGGAGAGCCATGGTGGATGTCATGTGTGTGACTCCATGACAACATCATGTGAGGGAATCCGTGATGATTTATTTGTGCTTGTGTATCACCCTCTGGAGGAGCCATGGTGAAAGTCACATTGAGGTGACAACATCACATTAAGTGATGAGCACTTGTTCATACCATCTATGGAGGTAGCCATGATGGTTGATATCATGATGAGGTGATATTCTATTTTGTTTTCATATTGATATGATGTGTCTTGTGCAGGTGGAAGTATCATCCCTAGCTGAGAGGGAGTGTTGATGTTATAGCAGCTTAGGACTGTACTTCCATTGCACGAATTCCAAGAAGGAAGCATAAATTAAATGAGTAGCCATTCAGCTATTTAATTTATGTCAATAATAAATAACAAAGCATAAAGGGCCAACCCTAATGATTCGCATATATTACTTGTTGCTTGGGCCGACCTTATTTGTATTTAACATTTTATTATGTTTCTCGAAGAGGGCCAACCTAAGTGAAGAGGCGCCTGATTTTGTATAAGTACAAGGTCTTTCCTTGTCATTTGTAATCAAGTCAAGTTCGCATTTCTTCAAGCAAGTTCGCACTTAGGCAGCAGATTATTATCTTGTAGCAGCAGACCTATTTCAAGGTATTTCATATTCGCACTTAGGAGAAGTGCTATTGTATCAAATTCGCCTATGTGCTAGGCCTGAGTTGTAAGCAGATTTCTGCTCTTGTTCTACTTTATATAAGAGAATTATTTGCTGGGTTTTTCTCCCTCAAGAGGAGGGTTTTCCCAAGGTATCTTGCTGTGTTTATTGTCTTATGTGTTGCATTATTTTAAGTACTTTCAGTTGTATAATCTGATCTAAGAAACACTAACACTATGAATCGGAATACAACCATTCAACAATACCACCCCAATGGGGTTTGAACCTTGGTGGCAAGAACAACAATGCCATCTATAAACCATCACACCATGCCAATACCGGCTTATTTACCATTTTCTTTGAGTGAGACTTGAGTTCTCATATTTCTTGAAGATGAAAACCCTCTTGGAATACCAGTTTCAAGGATGAAAATCCTCCTAGTTGGATATGTTGATTTCATTTTGAGATCACATATGTGCTGCAAGTTGAAGTTGTTCTTGCTGGTTTGAGGAAAATGGAGATATTTGATTTTTTTTTATAAGTATTGGTTTTATTAATGTTGTATGTGTGACTTTTCAGTTTTTGGGATCCTTTTTCATCTTGTTTGGAGGTGCCTTATAACTAATTTTTTCTTCTAAGTCATTGCAAGGTGGATAGATGGTGTTATGATGAGTTTTAATGACTTTAGCACTTGTACTAGTTGTACCAGGCTACCAACAGCAAATAACCTCAGTTTCAGACCTGTATCCAGTCTGTTATCTATTTCAGTCCTCTAAAATTTCATTTATGTGTGTGTGGGTGTTGATTGGAGTAGTTTGGAGTGCCTTTCTAGTTGTTGTTTCAATGTTGGGTGTGTTTCCTCCATTTTGGGGTTGTTGGATTAGCATACAATGGTCTTTGCAGTGTGTTTCAGTTCAGTTCTGAGCAGTGTTATCAGCAGTATAGAGAGATATCAAACCTAGATCAGCACTTTATATCATCCTTATAAGGTATTTTGCAATTGGTTTATGATTACATTGATTTATCAATGATATTTGAGCTTATTTTGGATATTGCAGTAGTTTAATTTTGTAATCAAAACTTTATATCAGTTTATAACAGCAATTCACTTCTTCAAGTGTCAATTTGTCATGCATTATAAATAAATTTTGTAAACCTTGGATGGTAGTACCATTGGAGGCTATCATTTGAATGCATTTTCATATTGTAAGTTGGACGGTTTACTGTCAACAATTATAGCATTTTCATTTAGCCCATTTTGGCATGAACAAGTTGGCATTATCAACCATTTTGGTCTGAGCCAAGCTTAGAAACTTTGCTAGTGGCTTGCATTGCATACACACAATCTGTTGAAGAGGTGTTCATAGGTTGGTTTTGCTGCTTGCGTGTCATTTTACATAGTCTGTCGAAGAGGTGTTGATTTGGTTGGCTTTGCCGCCTGCATATTTTGGTCAGCTTGCCGCCATATGATTTTAATTGTATTCATTTAGATTAGCTATGTGGTTGGAGGCACTATATGCTCTCACCTTGCCCACTTCGGGATTTGGGTGATCAAAAGTTCTGAAGACATTGCATTGCATCTTCTATATTTCAAAATAAATAAATAAAGTAGGGTGGTTTGTTATAGGCGAGAACAAATTTGTTCAAGAAATTAGGTAGAGTAGAGGCTTTGAAATTATGGACTTAACTAAATTTATTTAGGATGCCTTCCGCCAGCAATCGATTGTAGATAGTAAGAATGTGGAGAAGGTTACTTTGATCGTGAAAGCATGGATAGGGTTGTATATGCGCCCAAACCATAAATAATCCCCACCATACTTTCATTGCATTGCTCTAATAACATATCAGAGATTTGGGGACAGTTTATAGAAGCAGATAGAAAATTATATACAAAAAATAACAGTTTGCTTCTATATTTCATTCAATAACACATATTAGATATTTACAAGATTTTTATATTTTATATTATAGAAGGGTTGTTGTACCTCCTATAACCACTCCTTTAAATATATGAGTTGTTTTTCACTTTTAACAACACATAAAACAAACAAACACTCCACAACCAATTAATAAATAATTATCGTATGACACACTAACATACCTACAGGAATGATGTAATGTTCCCAACATGGTCATCCAATGCCTCTCCAAAATGGCCGAGTCATCATCATCAAACATTGGCTTCTCGTCGGTGGTGATCAATTCTGATTTTGGAAGACTGGATCAATCTCATCAAGGCCAATAGGCTGATTGTCCTTGATGCTGGTTAATATTATCAATCCATAAATTCATGAAAGAATGTGGCTGGTTCTAGAAAGAATGTGGAGTTGTGGACAATGTAAGAGTCGTATAACTCAATCAAATTGACAAAAACAAAAATAATGACTTCCTTAATTGTTTGAATGTTTGATGCTAGCAATGCTTTGAATCTTTGATCTTTGTTTGAAAGTTTCAAATGCTTAGGGCCTCTATGCTCTTAAAAATTCAGAATGTGGAGTGTAAAATGAGGTTAAATTGAAAAAAAAGAAGTATATATAATAACAGAAAAAGGAGTTTGGTGATATAATTGCCATACAATAGTTTCTTGGGATTGTGCTTGGTTCTGCTAAAAAATTACTGATTCAATTTAGATCAGAGTGGCCTTTCATCCAGTTGGTGATTAGTTGTGATAAGTTCCTGGTATATGCTAATATGATTTGGACTTTGAACCATAAAAGCCAATTTCCATAATAGTCAACATCCTTAACCATGGCATTTAAAATTGCCATCAATGGCCAATGAGAGGCTGGATAGGGAAAGATGCACATCACTGTCGATGGGTTATAATATCAGATAGGTTAAAATTGGTCTAAAAAGACTTATAAAGGGGTCTAAGCAGTTCAATAAGGATTTTTAAGTGTCAGGTAATCAAAATGGGGCCACTAGGAGAATATAAAAGGGATAAGTGCTAGGGTGTAAGACGGCAAAAGGAAGGGTGCTAAGAGGAAGGTGAC
The DNA here is from genome assembly GCA_007115665.2 of Sequoiadendron giganteum. Taxonomy (NCBI): domain Eukaryota; kingdom Viridiplantae; phylum Streptophyta; class Pinopsida; order Cupressales; family Cupressaceae; genus Sequoiadendron; species Sequoiadendron giganteum. The sequence goes on along the minus strand of CM021107.1, from coordinate 472,534,268 downwards.
TAAGGTAATAACAACTAGTTATAAGTTATAACATAGCTCTCAATAAGCATTTATGCTAGCTCATTACAATCTGAATTTGAGAGGTCAATGCACCCACAAGTTTTGACAAAACAAAATATTAGTAAAGTCATTTTCTAATAACCATCCTAGATTTTTTTTTGAAAATTATTGCAAATTGTAAATGAGATGTAATAAGCTTCTTTCACTCTTCTGATCACCCAGTTCTCGATAAGGGCAAGGTGAGAGCATACTGTGTTAAAGATTACAAATTCACTAAAATATAGCAGCTAAAAGTAAACATCCACTTATTCAGTGGGTATGTTTATAGACCATAGTTCGAAGACTCTTCAGGACTCGCCGCGGACTCGGCGGACTCGGGAGTCCGTGGCTGAGCTGAGTCGACTCGCCACGGACTCGGGAGTCAAGTCCAGAAGAGTCCTGGGTCGGGACTCCCGAGTCCGACCTCTGGACTCGGCCGAGCTGAGTCGACTCGCCATGGACTCGGGAGTCCCGACCCAGGACTCTCGTCCGCGGCTGGGGCATCTAAATGGGTTAAAACCCATACTTTTTTTAAATTTTTTGTTCATTTTAGCTCGAGCATTGGTGTTTTTTAGGTCTGCAAATTGGTTTTAGCTTGAAAGAAGGCAGGAGGAGGAGCTAAAAAGATCAAAATAGAGCCAGGTAAGTGATCTAACATTTCTTTTTTTTTGTTTTTTTGCTTTCAAAATTAAAAAAAATCAAGAAAAATAGGGGGATATGCTGCCAATTTTTTTTTCTATTTTCCTTAATAGCCATTATAGCCTAATTCCTATTATTTCTAGCTTGGTTTTGCATTCTTTTTTTTTGCAAATAAATGAAACTTTGAATCACATTTTTTTGCTGATTTTTTTGCAAACCCTTGCTGATTTTTTTTTTTCCACGTTGAACTTGAAACAGCAATGTCGTCTTCAAATCCAAAGGGAATGAGAAAAGACCCTGCATGGAAGTATGGAATACCAGGAATCAAAAAAGGTGAAGTGACATGTACTGAATGTCAGAAATGGATGACAGGAGGAATAAACAGGTTAAAATACCACCTTGCAAGGATACCTGGGCAAAATGTGGAGGGATGCCCTAAAACTACTCCTGAGATTATTAGAGAGATAAAGGCCCTTCTTGCTGACTATGAGCTAAAAAAAGATGAAAGACAAAAAACAAAGAATGCCCTAGCATCAATGATGAGTGGATCCCCTTCTACACCAACTATGCCTCATGGTGCTACTGCTGCAAGTCCAAGTGTTCGTGCTCCACATTCATCTTTTGGTGAGAGTCCTGAGGGTTCCTATTCTACTGCTAGTGCTGGCCACGGTCCTTCATCAGGACCAAATTATTTTATTCCACGTAATGTTCCAGGAGCACAACCTTCACTTGAAGGTACCGGTTGGAATAAGGAAAAGCATCATGAAGCTAGGATGGCTGCTGCAAACTTTTGGTACTACAATAATCTACCTTTCAATGTTGCAAGCAGCCCATATTGGGAAGGTCTAGTGAACGCCCTTACAGTTGCAGGAAAGGGGTTTAAGACCCCATCAGCTAAAGATTTGAGTGGGCCATTGCTAGAGGAATCCGTAAAGAATACACGGCTTGTAGTTGATGAGCAAAAGAGATTTTGGCGAAGAAAAGGTTGCAGCATTTTATCTGATGGGTGGACAGATGGACGGAATAGAACTCTCCTGAACTTTTTAGTGGCCTCAAATGGTGGATTGGTGTTCCTAAAATCAATAGATGCCTCCCATGAAGTTAAAAATGTTGAGACTTTATGCAGTCTATTGGATGGGGTGGTCCAGGAGGTTGGAGTTGATAATGTTGTCCAAATTATCACGGACAACGCAGCTGCATATGTAGCTGCAGGTAGGCTACTTATGGAGAGGTATCCCACAATTGCATGGTCTCCATGTGCTGCACATTGCTTGGACCTATTGTTAGAGGATATTGGGAAGATTTCATGGGTCAAAAGAGTGGTTGAAGATGCAAAAAGTGTTACAAAATTTATCTACAACCATACTTGGGTGCTTTCTTTGATGAGGAAATTCACAAATGGCAAGGACCTTGTGCGACCTGGAGTGACACGATTTGCTAGCCACTTCCTCACATTGCAAAGCATTCTTGGTGCCATTGGTCATCTCAAGCAAATGTTTGTGTCCGATGCTTGGAAGGAGTCCTCATTTTCCAGTAGAGCTGAAGGGGAGAGGATTGTTACCATAGTTTTTGATGAGACATTCATCAAAAATGGAGAGGAGCTGATGGGGGTAAGTAGCAATCACACAAAAAAAATTATACATGATAATCTATTTGCTGTTTTTTATTTTTTGAGGGGTTAATTTTGTTATAATTTAACATTTGTTTTCATTTTTTTAGGTGACAGAGCCTTTGGTGAGGGTTCTTTGTATGGTGGATGGAGATGGCATGCCAATGGGTTTCATCTATGAGGCCATGGATAGGGCCAAAGAGGCCATATCATGTTACTATGGCAGCAACAAAAAGAAATATGAAATCATATGGTGCATCATTGATCGGAGATGGACAAACCAACTCCACCAGCCGATTCATGCCTTTGCCTACTTCTTGAATCCGAAGTTCTACTTCTCGGACTCATTTAAGGCGGATGAGGAGGTCATGGACGGTGTTGTCACTTGCATTGATAGGATGGTGCCTGATAGTGAGCTGAGAAATAAGGTGCTTGATGAGTTGGAGGTGAGATTTGTTACATCTTATTTATGAATTTGCAATGTTGAGCCTTGACTATCTATGAATTTTCTATATTTGATTTACTTTTTCTTTTATCTATTCAAGGTCTACAAGGGTGCAGAGGGGAGACTCTTTTCCTCCCAACAAGCAATTGAAAGGAGAGGAAAACAACAACCAGGTAAAAATTGAAATTAGAAACTTGATTCTTACATATAGATTTTTACTTTATTCTTATTTCTTAATACTTATATTTTTTAAACATGTTTTTGTAGATCTATGGTGGGAGAACTATGGTGCTAGCACACCAAATCTTCAAAAGCTAGCCATACGTGTCTTGTCGCAGCCATGCAGTGCTTCTGGGTGTGAACGCAATTGGAGTTTATTTGAAAACATTCACACAAAGAAAAGAAACAGGTTGACTCAGCAGCGCCTAAATGATTTAGTTTTTGTTCGGTACAACCTTCGCCTTCGAACTAGGAAGGTGGAGGGTGTTTCACACGAGTCCATCGACTTGGATGACATTGATCCATATGGTGAATGGACTATTAATGAACAAAATGATGAGGCTGATGTCTTACTTACTGATGAGGATATTGCTGAATTAGAGAGAGCAGCAGCAGAAGAAGAAGAAGCAGCAAGATTGGATGCCATGGAGGACAACGAAGACACATTTGAATATCATTTTTCCCCTGCTCGATCTCCTAGTCCTCGTTTGCATACTACAACACGGGCACCTTCTAGTTCTAGGCCTCCAAAATTGAGTACCATTGGGAGGGGAAAGAGGAAGATGTAGATTATATGTGGTTGTTAATGTTTTCCTCTTTTTGACATGATTATATGTAAACATTTATAAACTTATGATGTTGTTATACATTGAAAGTGAAACTATGAGTATTTGATGACTATGAATGATTAAATTTCAATTATTGAGTGTTTGATGATCATATGACATGTGTAATCTTTGAATTATGAGTGTTTGATAATCAAATTAAGCTCTTATATTCTCTAAATGCATTAATTTGTTCTTGGTTTTTTTGTAAAACTACGGTTTTTTTTTTTGCCGAGTCCTTGCCGAGTCTTTTCCCGAGTCCGTCCCGAGTCCCGAGTCCGAGTCATATTTTTGGGCTGCCGAGTCCGCGGCGAGTCCGAGTTTTCCAACTATGGTTTATACAATGTTGGAAATGTAAAATCAAGCTTCATCCACTTTCCAATAGTGAAACAAGTACAAATTAAATTAGAACAACTCTTCCACTTATTCAGTGGTGAGAGTGAACAAAACATAAGCAACTCATCCATTTATTCAATGGTGAGTGATTACAGTTAAACCACTTTTCCAGTGGGGTAAGTATCAGCAATAAAAAAAAATCCACTCACTAGTGGTACTGCCATCTAGTATTATAATGTTAATGCTGAGAAATAAATCTTCAGTGGTATAACCTTTCGAAGGTTTACAAGATTAGTTCATAAGCATAATTAACACTGAATAATTGCGACAATAATCTGTTGATAAAGATTACAATGCTGATACAAGCGCCAATATGAGAAAATAATGTTGAAAACACCCTCAAAAGTACCCCATATCATGAAATAACTACCTAGCTTGGAAATAACAATAGTATACCTCAATGGTTGATAGATATCTTGCTGGTACAGGTTTGCAATACACTGGAAATAACGCTGCAATAGGTCTAGACAACAACCAATGATCCAGTGAACTCACCAAATCACCTCCAACTCTTCAACAAGATCAAAAATTGATTTATCTTCACCCAAACAACTCTCAAACCACACGAAATCACCTTGCAAGAGAGATTCAAAATCTGGAAATAAATTTCAGATTGATACATATCTGAATCAGCAAGTACAATAGGTACAAACCTACTTGAAATCCTCATAACTCACCGCAGATCCAAAAGTCCATGAAAATGAAGCTCTATATACATTCTTAAACCCTGGGTGCCAACATTTGGAATGATAAATGGTTGGAAAGTTAGGAGCTTAGCCTAGGAAACCACACGCCACCTCCCAGACAGTTGTATGACCAATGCTTAGAAAATTCCAGGAATCTTTAGCAAACTCTGAAAAAGATCATCAATAATACCAAACATTCTGCAACTAGAAGACATCAAATACCTCCATGATTAAAACCAAAACTGAAAGCTTTGTTGAAGCACAATGGTGATCTTTGAAATGAAATCACTCCAGTCTAGTTGGAGATTATCTTTCAAATCTGAAACTAAAAATCTTGAGAGGGTTTTCATCCTCAAATGATTGGAAGAACTCAGGGTTCATTCTAGCAGCATAACAATATCAATCACAAAGCTACTTTCAAAATGAACCCCAACGCCGCCTTATATAGCTTTTTTGGAGGGAATTATACAATTTACAAATATAATAATTCACTTTATTTCCTTCCCAAAGACCTTTTTGAATTAATAATAATATTTCATGTGCTCTTTATCTAGGCATCCAATTTTTAAAACACTTAAATCACCTTTCCAACGAGCTATGACACTAAGTTGTTCTTTTATTATTTCTCAACATTAGACAACATTAGTGAAATATTAATCAATAACTCAACAACTCACCCAAGTTGTGGAACTGGAAAGCATTGAAACCGCATCAGAATCTAATGTTGATCACACCGAGATGATATTGAAGATGTAGGATGATGATTGGAGCCAATTGGGTGACTTATTATAAACTAAGTAGCCGGTTCGGGTTCGGGTTCTGTTTGCCGGTTTGGCTAAATTTTTTGGGGGGTGGGTTCGGTTCGTTAGTACAAAAATTGAAAAACATGTAAAATTAAAAAAATATATATATATGCAGCCTAGAAGCATGAATTAGGATTAGAACATCATATAAACAACAAAACCAATAAACACTTGCAAATCTATAGGAATGGCAATGCAATCGTTTGTAGAAGCTTCAATGATCAATCTTTAACTCCTTTTATCAACCTAGCAAGCAAAAATAAGAACTCAGCCTCTTGGAATGAAAATGCTTGTTTGTAAAACAAATGAATAAAAATGATGTAGTTTAGGTGTTTAAAGTGTTTTAGAGGTCACTTTTAGGGTTCCCTTGGGCGTGGGTCAAAGTCAAACTGCAGAAATAAATTAAAAAATGCAAAAAAAAAATGCTTTTTAGGTGTCCAAACGCGTGGGTTTGCCTTGCAAAAAGCCTTGAGTTCGCCCAAGTTCTTCACCGGCGAACCAGGACTCCAAATACCGAACCTTGGTCGAACCCACAGAGGGACCAGACTAGGACCGGTACCCGGAGTGAACCCGGACTAGGACCCTGAGCCAGGGAGCCGAACCCGGTAACTTAGATTATAAATAAACTGCTACTCCAAGAAGTTTGGAGAAGCCACCAAAAGTCAGAATTCATTTGACAGTTACATGCTAATCCATACTACCTACCAAGCTCATTTCCAAGAACCAAAATCACTGCTAACCAAATCTGAGTACTCCAAGAAGTTTGGAGTTCTTCCCAACTCACTAGGAAGCTTCTGGAAAAACTCGAAAACTGAGTTAAATGCTCACAAATTGATTCTGATCAAAATGTGGACATTACTCATTTTTACGTGTATATAAAGCCCATGATTGTTTTTAAAAAAAATTCATTGATGGATTGTTATTCAATTGTTTGTAGCTTCCACCCGATTCCTGCAGTCTAAAAATTTAAAAAAAAAAATTGATTGTAGCTTCCACTATTTTTCAAGTGATCTTCCATTACCACCATAGCATTACCTTTGTCAGCTTTAGTGGTGATGAGATCTAGCTTCTGTTTCAGCTGCTTAAGTTCTTGGAACTCCGCAAAAGAAAAAGTTATTTTGGTAGCTTTGCTGCTTTGACTGCAATGCCGATCCTAATAACTCGTGATGTATAAAAAGTGTTATGTAAGGCATAAAAGTAAATCACTAATGAAATGTGGCTTGTTTCTGCCCTTTTTTTGGAGCATATAACAGATAGATTCTAGTAAAAGGAGTTTACTGCACAACTGCTATTGTTAAAAGTGAGAAAACTAAAAAATAGGGAAGCTTCCCTTTCCACGATAGGTGGTTCTCCCAATCCACATTCTTGCAGTATTTTACACATCTGTGATAAAAATTCGTAATAGTTTTTTCCCCTAAGTAGGGAGGAAATGACAGGCAGTATATTTGTAGTTTATGTCTGTTTCTTATGATCACCTTGAGTTGCATTTTATGGTGTATTGTATTGTATATTAGTGTGCATAATAGTTCAAGAAGCACCTAGTGTTCAGTTATGTGACTGTCACATTTACTTGTCACATGGATTCTGGGATTCCTTATGATTAGATGCCTGTTTGTTACAACTGTGGTAGGAGAGGACCTATATCTACAAGAGAATCTAGTTCTTTATCATACAAATTACTGTGAGTGTCTCACTTTCATGCTGTAGATTCTATTTAGAATTTATAATCACCTCCATCTGAGATAATATCAACACTGTTAGCATTAAAATGCTGGTACATATTAAGTTTTACTTCTTGTTAACATAAAATATCTACCTATTTTTGTGCTCAAAATTTTCAACTATGTTCACAGTACTGTGAATAACTGATTTCAAGGCATAGTTATTATTTGAGATGATCTACAATTATCTGAACCAAAAGTGAGTTAAGTTGACTCTACTCATTCTCCTATTTGGTGTGGATTTATGTGTTCTTCTTTATTAGGTTCTTTTTGTATCATTTCATGTAATTCAAAATTTCCATCTATATATCTTAAGGATTTCAGGTTACAAAGGGTTTTCAATTTCACTTTTTTCTCATTACAAATTTGGCAGGTTGTGCGTTGTTTTGAAGATAACGACATTGTTCACGTGAATGGAAAAATTGATCCAAAATCAGACATAGAAATCATCAATCTAGAGCTGGCCTTTTCTGATCTTGAACAGGTTGGGAGTTTGCAAACAACTTATGTTTCTAAAGTTTTCTAAATTTTATGGAAATGGTTAACATATATAGAATTGGTATCTATTGATTTGTTTATTTAATTTTTGTTTTGTGAACAGATGTTATATTAATGTAAGGGGGAGATGCCCTGAAACATTTCAGCAATTCATCTTCCCAAAACCCACTAATTTGGGTGGTGTTACTTGTGTTATCCATTTTGATCAGATTTACAATTTTGCCTTTTGGTGGTGGCAAGCAAGTCAGATTGTGAAACAACACATTAAGTGATCAAGACTTGTGTATTATACCATCTAAGATCCTAAAGTTCCAACTTCCTGCTTGTGTATTTGTTGACGGGTGTTTTATGACCACACCAACATAGAATAAAGTTTCCAATGGTCACTCTATCCTCTCTTGATCAAAATATCCTGCATGCTAAGATTGCGAAAGATCACACATTCAACTCCAAGGTTCCTTCATGTAGTGGACGTAGACTCAGTTGGCTTGATGTGATTTTCTGGTATTTCAAGGGTACTTACGTGATTGCTTACTCGGAAAGGACATTCAAGACTTGGAAGATATACCAATGAAGCTCAAGTTTTCTAAACTAACCAGAAAGTGCTGAATTTAAATGGATGCAAGGACTAAGGAAAGCTATGGTCTAATCTAAGCGCTGGACGTGGAGATCAACTTTTGCAAACTTAAACCAAGCTCTGCTTTGCCTCACCTTGGACAACTTCCACAGAACTGGTGCAATCTTCAAAGGAGTAACTTGAGGTATTCAGACTACAACTTAACATGAAGATACCATCACAACAACGCATACCAACATATAAATCATAATCGAAGTTAAGTGCATAATATTCCTGTTGACCACACAAGGCGAACCCACCATCAATGAGCTGCTAGTGGTATGGACTAATGAAGCTCGCTCAATTTGACCACCACATTCCACAACTATCTATATGCATGAATTAATATCTACTTTACTTCTAAGCTCTACTTTAAGATTCTATGTGAATTGGAAGGATGAAGAAATCTTTCTAGCTACCCACAATAAAAGATGAAACCACAAGTAATGATGAATCTTTTTATTATAGGAGTGTTCACAACAATCTCTTACAAAGTATTCAATTTGAAAACTTTCCTTCCTCTTCCTATCAATCTATGCTATCAATCTCTCTATGCTCTACTCTTTATGCTATTCTCTCTATTCTCTGATCCTATCTATCTATCTATGATACAAATGAAGAGGGATGCCCCTTTTATAGTTGGCCCGGTCCAACGGACGACTCAGATTCAATTACAATGAAGGGCTCAAATTGAGCCACAGAAGCCCTAGTCAAGATTCTGCTCTAAAATTGCCAGAAAGTGGAGTGGGGGGTAATAAATGAGCACAAAATGCCCACTCTCTCCCTTTGACCATTATGAGCATTTAATTCCCACTATCATTGAGAAGATTCTTGTTCGGAAATGCGCTCCCATTGCTCTTCTCCCTGACTGCAAATTCTATGAATCTGGCCAACACAACCTCAACCTCCTGCACTAAAATGGGTGGAACGTGGTTGAGCTAGAATTCAGGCACCGTGACTGCCTGTCCCTGCCGAGTACAAGACTTCTCCCAAGCTTCTAAGGCATCTTGAGTACTTTGAATAATGTTGGAGAAGGTTGAAATGTTCTCAAAGTCCACTTGAGTAAAAGATCTCACATTCGAGAAGAAGGGCTCCAACCTGCTCCTCAGGCCATTCGCAATCACCTCCTCTGGAGTCAACCTTTTAGCAAATAAGGCTTTGAGTGTGGCTCCTTCTTGTATGTTTCCCATAGCCTTCCTAACTCTAACTGACTCTGCCTGTGTTGTATCAAAGAAGCCTCAACCAGTGAACGCCGAAGAGTACCAACCTGGGAAATCATACCTATCACCCTCCTGAATTACTCCTCCTTCGACCAGAGTTTGCATGGGTATATGCATCAAGGTGGCCAAGCGAGGAACGGTTTTATCTTGATAAATGTGTGCTTTGCTCCAAGCTTGATCAACAGTTTCCATGCGAGCAAGAATGTTGGAGGCCTGTTGAAAAGAATAGGCGAGATCATCCATGAATTTCTCTGCCTCCAAACGAACATTGCCAACCCACCTGTCCACTTCATGAGCCATCCTCTTCGAATCTTCCAAGTTGGTGACTGATTCTCTCGGAAGCTCAGCTAGGAGATTGACCGCCGGATTCTCCTGCCCACATGGACGAGCTAAGTGCTGCACATATCCGATCAATGTCTTATGCTCCCTTTTCAACCTTTTGTATTTTCCTTCTGTTCGAAGCAATCTATCCTTCAGAGCTTGATAGGAATTGTCATATTCTTCAATTATGTGAGCTCGGGGCAGCCAAGCTCAACAGTAGTAATCACATAATTTTCTATCATCTCCTCATCTCGATCGCATTCTTCCCTAGGAACAGCTACATGAAGCGTGCAAGAAGCAGACTTATCTATTGCTATCTTTAAATATTTTCTGGCTCTCTTCCTTTTTGGTGACCCACCGATTCTGCTCAGGAATTCATCCATCTTGATCGCCGGGTCAGTGTTGTCCTCAGTATCCCTTCTCATCCTCTGCGTGAGCCAATCAAGCACTACTTGTTGCGGATTACAAATAATGAGGGGCTGCTCCTCAGTTGCTTCCTCTTCACTTACTTCTTCTCTAACAACACTTTGTTGAGGCTCATCAGTCTCCATCTGCTGAATATCTTCCCCTGAACCTTGAGCCTCTTGCCTTGTAGTATTCTCATCTTCTAATGTTGTTTCAATCATTTGCTGGAAGCGAGTGTTTGTTGCCGTCTCCTCTTTCTCCACTTGCTGACTTTCTCTTCTAGGAGCGTTGACAGTGAGGCTATCTAACTCCTTGAGTGGTGGTTGATTTACCTCCTCAAATTCTTGATCCTCGTTTGATTTATTTCTTTGACTCCCAAATAGTGAGAGATCCTGCACACTCGAAGATCGAGTCTGCGATCGTATGGGCGATGCTTGCTCACCCTCTGAGGCACTGGCTGAACTTGCACTTCTCTTCATGGCTCAGAAACTTGGGCAACCTGTTTTCTTTTCTTTGTTGATGGCGGCCTTTGGTCACCCATGTGATTGTAAGTGAGAGCAACTAATTTACTTTTGAGCTTATTCACATACCTCTCCACCCAGCTCCTCGTGAATGTCAACACTGGTATGCATAACGTGTCCAAGTTCGTGATTTCTGGTTCTGACCAATCAGGTAGTGGGACCCGTGTGTTTCTCACTGACTCATAGTTTGGTTGAATGACATTCACGTCCTCCTCTACTTGATCTGGAACAAGAATAACTTCACATTCTCTAATCATCTTCTGGGGTAGCCTGGTAAACATTCTTCTCGTGACTTCAACATCATCTACTGCATTAGCCCAAAAGTCCTTGATATGAGCCCTGTGCCTATACTCCACACCCTGTACCATTCTGATATTATTGTAGGGATCAAAATCTTGCCTGCCGGTGTGGTATGTGAGGTGGAAGAACTACAATTCATCCTCAGCTTCTCTTACCTAGACTGTGATGGGAAGTGGTCACAAATCTCTTTTCCTTCCCAAAGATTCCCTTGTAACTGTTTGGCACCTGCCACATCATGCGTAATACAACCATATTCATGTGTTAGCTTTAATATCTAGTATCCATATGTCAAACAAAATAACATGCAAAAGATATATATATATATTTCAACAGAGAGCACCCAACCCATTAGGAGAGGAGAGTCCCTAAGGGGCCAGCGGTCTACCACCTCTTATTGCCCAACCCTTATCTTGGGCCAATGGGGCAATAGACATATGTGGAACCCCTATCCCTCCAGGACCCAACCCTTGCCTTGGGCCAACGGGGTAGTATGCCCAACCTAGGTTTATGGTGAATGGGGCGGAAGCTTAGATGGGGTTTATAAACAACCCACTTAGGCGATCACTGGCCTCTCCTAGCAGGTTAACAATCAATTTGAATACAATTGGTAAAACATAGAAATTCATATATTATTAGACCATTCATAATTAACATGTACCATGCCATTAAGAGAGAATCTTATGGAATGCAACTATTTATATATGTTTAAAAGGGATGGAAGAATGGAAATGCATTGCTTTATCAATATACACAATCTTAGACAATTTGATTAAGCAGATGTGGTGATTACTTTAGGTTCCTTTCCTATTGCCTATCGGTAGATGTATTCCCACTATTTGACTGAGAGATCATACGGTTCAAGGTTGATATATATTTTTCAGAGGTTTAATTATAGTTCCCATTCCCAGGTATGCTGATGACCAGGTTGGCCATACCTAAGCCCCGGGTCACACAGTTGAATGGTTCCAATTAGCTTCATCCAACCGCACTAGGCATGCGCCCAGTTGCGAGTTTAGCCTGGGAATGTATGTTTCAAGATAGAGGCTAGGAATTTTGTCTTAACTATCAGGCGCATGAAGTCTAGTGTTCACATTGTTATTTTATTCAAGAAATGGAAAGACTACATATTAACGCTAAGTGATTCTCACCTGGTCTTCTGTTTGCAAATTTGTGTCTCCTTCTTCAGCTGTCGTCCCTTCTTCCCTTCCTCCTGGCTTTGGCGATTGTCTCCTTTTTTATGTCCGAATGGGAGGCGGGTGTTTTTTCTGAACAACGTGTCTCCTGAGCGAATCGCGACACTTCGGGAGCTTGCATGAATTTGTCTAGTTCATATTAATTCAAATGTTTTAGTTTCGGTTAATTTAATCAATGATATATGTAGGAAGATTTTAATTATTTCCTAAACTTTATATTGGTTTGGATATTTTATGTTTTAAATAAAAGATTTAAGTAATATTTAAATAAAGGATTTAATATATATTTATTTTAATGTTTCAATGATAAATAACTTATAATGATAAAAGGGTATTTTTTTTTATTATTATTATTATTATTTATTGGCCTAGCTAAGCATCCAATTTAGTTTAATATTTAAAATATCACATTTATCTTATCTTTTATACTTCTGTTTAAATAAAAGCTATTAAATTACATATTTTGATGTCTTAATTTTGGGGAACATGATAGTCCCTCTCGCCTTAAAATTGCTTGTCCTCAAGCAACTTGAAGTTTGGGTGATTGAATACCTCCTCGCTCTCCCAAGTAGCATCTTCTTCAGGAAGGTTCTTCCATTTGATCAAGAATTGTGGAATGACCCTTTTCCTTAATCTTTTCTCCCTTATATTAAGAACTACTTCAGGTTCAAGAATTAGTTTTCCCTCATCGTCTATTGGGGGTAATTCTGTGCACGGGATCACTTGTTGACCTAATACCTTTTTTAATCTAGATACATGAAAGATGTTGTGTATGCGGCTATCTTTTGGTAGATCAAGTTCATAAGCTACTTCCCCAACCTTCCGTGTAATTTTGTAGGGGCCGTAGAATCAGGGCCTTAGCTTTTCTGTTCCATTAGATTTGAGGGACGATTTCTTATATGGTTACAGCCTAAGGAATACTAGATCCCCCACTTCAAATGTTCTTTCAACGCGATTCCAATCTGCATACAACTTTTGTTGGTTCTGGGTTTGATGTAGATTGTTTTTCGAAGTGTTGAAGATGTCCATGCTTTCTTGCACAAAGTCTTTAGCTCGGGGTACTTGGCTTTCTTGAGTAATCAAACTTCCAAAAGTGGTGGGTTCATACCTGTATAATGCCTTGAAGGGACTCATTTAGATGGACATGTGATATGTTGTATTGTAATAGTATTGTCCAAAGTGCAACCACTTGACCCACGCATTTTGTTGTCCAGTGACATAATTCCTTAAGTAGCCCTCTATCCATTTATTGACAATTTCGGTTTGGCCATCTGTTTGGGGGTGACAGCTAGTACTTGGTGCAAGAGTGGTTCCTGATAGGCGAAAAAGCTCTTGCCAAAATTGGCTCATGAATCGACTATCTCAATCACTGACAATGTTTTTTGGGAGACCATGAAGCCTAAAGATTTATTTGAAGAACAACTCTGCTACTTGGGGTGACCTGTAGTCTGTTGATATGGAGAAGAAATGAGCATATTTGGTGAGCCTATCGATTACCACATAAATGCAAAATTTCCCTTGAGTTTTGGGCAACCCTATGATGAAGTCCATCGAGATACTTTCCCACTTTTGGTTGGGAATAGGTAACGGTTGAAAAAGTCCGGCAAGGTGACTTTGTTCTGTCTTGTTCCTTTGGCAAACCATACATTCTTGCACATATTTCAACACATCTTTCTTGAGCCCCTTCCATGAATATTTTTCCCTCACTTGCCTATAATTCTTGTAGCATCCCTAGTGCCCAGCTAGCGGATTATCGTGGTACTCCTTAAGGACCTTCTCTTTAATCTTGGAGTTGGGTATCAAAAAGATTCTGCCCTTATACAATATGGTTTCCTCAACTACCTTGTATTCTTCATTGGGAAAATGTCCTTCCAAGATTTCCCTGGCTTGGGGGTCTTTGGCGTATTCTGAAATGATGTCATATTTCCAATCTGTTGTTAAGTTGGTTATGGTTTTCAAGCAAGGCTGTCTTGAGAGATCATTTGCTACCACATTGTTGGTCCCTTTTACATACTCGATATTAAAGTCATAGGCTTGTATGCGACTAACCCATTTTTGCTATCGATCGTTTAAGTACTTTTGTTGCATAAAGTATCTTAGGTTGTTATGATCAGTCTTTACATGGAATTTTGTATAGACTAAATATTGGCGAAATTTTGCCAAGGCGTGCATTATAGCTAACATCTCCTTATCATAGATGAGATAGTGCCTTTCTGTTTGAGTCAGTTTGTGGCTTTCGAAAGCTATAGGGTGCTTATTTTGCATTAGGATTGCGCCAATCCCTTCTCTTGATGCATCACATTGTAATTGAAAGGGTAAAGTGAAGTCGGGGATGGCTAAAACTGGGTAGGAGCTCATGGCTTCCTTTAGTTTCTCAAAGGCTTGTTGGGCTGCTTCATCCCATGAAAAGGCTCCTCTCTTGGTGAGGTCTGTGAGGGGGGCTGCAATCTTGGAGAATCCTTTTACAAACCGCCTATAATAGCTGCATAGTCCCACAAAGCCCCTTAATTGAGTACGAGTTTTGGGTTTTGGCCAGTCCTTGATTGCTACTATCTTCTCTTCATCCACACTCACCCCTTGGGGATTGATTTTATGGCCTAAGTACAATATCTCCTCTAGGCCAAATTCACATTTTGATGCTTCGGCGTACAATGACGCCTGTTCCAAGATTTTGAGGGTCTCATCAATTTGTTGGAGATGTTCTTCCCATGTTTTACTGTATATAAGAATGTCATCAAAGAATATTAGGAAAAATTTTCAGAATTGCCTGCGGAAAGTGTGGTTCATACATGATTGAAATGTTGCTGGAGCGTTGGTGAGTCCAAAGGGCATGACTAGAAACTCAAAATGCCCATAGTGGCACCGAAAAGCTGTATTAGGTACATCTTCCTTTCTCATTCTGATTTGGTGATACCCTGACCGAAGATCAATTTTGGAAAAGTATTTTGCTCCGTGGAGTTCATAAATGAGTTCATCAATTCGAGGGATGGGTTAGCGGTTTTTGATTTTTTTTGGTTTAAAGTCCGGTAGTCTATGCACATTCAGAATGTACCATCCTTCTTCTTGACGAAAACCACAAAAGATGCAAACGGACTAGAGCTAGGTTGAATATGCCCCATATCTAGTAATTCTTTAATGGCATATTTTTTTATGATAGGTTGAATCCGGACGTGGATGGCTTTTCCTTGTGTGGAGTTCTTATCAAGTATCATACATTAGGCAGCTCATTCTCCTTGACCCGTTCTAAAAATCCTTTCCATTCTTTTACATGTGACTACTTTTGGGGATCTGTTTGGTAAACCTTTTAGGGTGACTTCTCGCCCTTGGTGTTGGAAACAAATGATTTGGTTGGGGAGGTCAAACATAAAACAACCCAACGAATAGATCCATGGGGTCCCTAAAATAATATCAAAATCTAGAGGGACTACATAGAAATCTTTTGTGATGAGGTGATTTCCTAGAAGGACCTTCAATTGAGGTACTAAGGTAGTGCATTGTACCCTAGCACCGGTAGTTGTTGTTGCCTCAAACCCTTCAAATCTCTTGGTTTTTAACTTCCTCTGCCTTACTATCCTTTGATTGATGAAGTTACGAGAGGCCCCACTGTCTACCAATGTGATAACTCTCTGCCCTAAGAGTGCACTTTTGATGTGGAAGGGGTTATGCTTGGAGGCTTGAGAAATGGTGGCTATCATTGCTTGATTTTCTTCATCCCTTCTAGCCTTCTTGTTGGGATACTCCCCACTTGGGTAAGCCTCGAGTTGATGGGCTTTGCCACCACATCTATGATCTTGTCCCCAAGGTTGTTGGCATTGGAAGCAAAGTCCCTTCTTTTTTAGTTCCTCCATTCTTCTACACCAATAGTTTATGTCCTTTCTCTCTTTGCACCAGGGGCAAGTTCTTGATATTTCCCCCTTTTTGTCTCCTTCCTCTTTGTGAAAGGGTTTGGAGGGTGTGGTGAATTTCTTGGGTTTATCTCTTGGCCAACTTTCTTCATATTTCATGGCCTTTTGGATGGCTTCATCAAGGTGGGTGGGTTCTAATGCACTTACCATGCTTTTGATTGTTCCCCTTAGGCCTTCTATGAAAAGATAGGTGAGTCTTTCTTGAGAAATCTCTGGGACCATGACGGCTAACTTTTGAAATTCAGTAGCATAAGTTTCTATAGTGCCATGTTGCCTTAATTGTGTGAGTTCTCTAAAGTACCATTCCAGGTGTTTTTGGTCAAATCTTTTTATCAACCTTTGTGTAAAGTCATCGTAGGTAGTGACTTGTTGATGGCCTTGAGTTATAAGACCGTGATGCCACCAATCATATGCCATCCATGTTAGGTGTAGTATAGAAAAGTTGATAGCATTTTCTTCCTTCATGGGGCTGAGTGCCAAGTAGGTA
Organism: Sequoiadendron giganteum; assembly: GCA_007115665.2. Classification (NCBI taxonomy): domain Eukaryota; kingdom Viridiplantae; phylum Streptophyta; class Pinopsida; order Cupressales; family Cupressaceae; genus Sequoiadendron; species Sequoiadendron giganteum. The sequence continues at coordinate 472,517,640 of CM021107.1, read as the reverse complement.
TCAAGCTTTTGTACCCATGAGCGGGCGGTGACCTTCCCTTCCCCATCAAAGTTTGGGAGAGTGAGTTTGCCGACCTTGTTTTTGAGGTCATTGTTGGTTTGTCCATTTCCCCCCCAGAAGCTTTTTTTAAGTTTAGCATCACAAAAATCTTTAAATGGGATGATTTCCCTAATCTCCAGATCAAGCTTATAGTAGGCTGTAGCAATTTCTTCTACACTTTCCACATGGGCACTGTTCCTTACTCGATGTTCTTCCCTAGGCAAAAAGGAGGGTTTTGTGGGCCTAGAGCTAGTGGTTTTTGCTGGTGTGGAGTTGTGGGCCTCAGAGTGGTTGGAAATAGTTTCTTTCTCATTATGGTTGCTCAGATTTTGGAGGGCTTGAAGTATGGCTTGACTTGTCTTTTTGCTCTCTTCAAGGTGGGCTGTAAATTCTTCTTGAAAGGGATCATTTGTAAGGTTATTTGTGGGTATGCTGTTGCTATGGTTTCTTCTATGGTAAGTGTGTTCAAAGGGATCCATCACAGGTTGGCAGGATTATGCTCTGATACCACTGTAATGTCTCTTACCTAGACTGTGATGGGAAGTGGTCACAAATCTCTTTTCCCTCCCAAACATTCCCTTATAATTGTTTGGCACCTACCACATCATGCGTAATACAACCATAACCCTGTGTGTTAGCTTTAATATCTAGTATCCATATGTCAAACAAAATAACATGCAAAAGATATATATATTTCAACAGAGAACACCCAACCCATCAGGAGAGGAGAGTCCCTAATGGGCCAGTGGTCTACCACCTCTCATTGCCCAACCCTTATCTTGGGCCAACGGGGCGGAAGCCTAGATGGGGTTTATAGACAACCCACTTAGGTGATGACTGGCCTCTCCTAGCAGGTTAACAATCAGTTTGAATACAGTTGGTAAAACATAGAAATTCAGATATCATTAGACCATTCATAATTAACATGTATCATGCCATTCAGAGAGAATCTTATGGAATGCAACTATTTATATACATTTAAAAGGGATGGAAGAATAGAAATGCATTGCTTTATCAAAATACACAATCTTAGACAATTTGATTATGCAGATGTGGTGATTACTTTAGGTTCCTTTCCTATCGGTAGATGTATTCCCATTATTTGACTAAGAGATCATACGGTTCAGGGTTGATATATATTTTCAGAGGTTTAATTATAGTTCTCGTTCCTAGGTATGCTGATGACCAGGTTGACCAGACCTAAGCCCCAGGTCACACAGTTTAGTGGTTCCAATTAGCTTCATTCAGCCACACTAGGCATGTGCCCAGTTGCGAGTTTAGCTTGGGAATGTACGTTTCAAGATAGAGGCCAGGAATTTTGTCTTAACTATCAGGCGGATTAAGTCTAGTGTTCACATTGTTATTTTATTCAAAAAATGGAAAGACTACATATTAATGCTAAGTGATTCTCACCTGGTTTTCTGTCTGCAAATTTGTGTCTCCTTTTGCCGTCGTCCCTTCTTCCCTCCCTCCTGGCTTTGGCGATTGTCTCCATTTTTATGTCCGAATGGGAAGCGGGTGTTTTTTTTGGACGACGTGTCTCCTGAGCGAATCGCGACCCTTCGGGAGCTTGCATGAATTTGTTTAGTTCATATTAATTCAAATGTTTTAGTTTCGGTTAATTTAATCAATGATATATGTAGGAAGATTTTAATGATTTCCTAAACTTTATATTGGTTTGGATATTTTATGTTTTAAATAAAAGATTTAAGTAATATTTAAATAAAGGATTTAATATATATATATATATATATATATATATTTTAATGTTTCAATGACAAATATCTTATAATGATAAAAGGGTATTTTTTTATTATTATTATTTATTGGCCTAGCTAAGCATCCAATTTAGTTTAATATTTAAAATATCACATTTATCTTTTCTTTTATACTTTTGTTGAAATAAAAGATTTTAAATTACATATTTTGATGTCTTAATTTCGGGGAACATGACAGCAGCGTCTGGTCACCCATGTGATTGTAAGTGAGAGCAACTGATTTACTTTTGAGCTTATTCACATGCCTCTCCACTCAACTCCTCGTGAATGTCAACACTGGTATGCATAACGTGTCCAAGTCCGTGATTTCTGGTTCTGACCAATCAGGTAGTGGGACCGATGTGTTTCTCACTGACTCATAGTCTGGCTGCATGACATTCACATCCTCCTCTACTTGATCTAGAACTAGAATAATTTCACATTCTCTAATCATCTTCTGGGGTAGCCTGGTAAACATTCTTCTCCTGACTTCAACATCATCTATTGCATTAGCCCAAAAGTCTTTGATATGAGTCCTGTGCCTATACTCCACACCCTGTACCATTCGGATATTATTGTAGGGATCGAAATCTTGCTTGCCGGTGTGGTATGTGAGGTGGAAGAACTACAATTCATCCTCAGCTTCTTTGGCTGCCTACAATGAACGACAAACTTCATTTGAATTTCCCATAATGATCGGGAAGTCTAATCCTCGTTTCTTCTTTTTCTTTTGGATTTTATCTTAGGTGATGAGCTACCTAGATACTTCTAACATCACCATTCTGTCAGTGGGGTACCTCGGTAATCTGTATGGATACGATGTGAACCCTTGCAGCCTAATATAGGTGAACTTCGGAAATTGGATAATTCAATAACCGTATTCTTCGATCAGCTCCTAAGCCTCTTGACATTCTTTGTTGAGTCCTTTGTTGAAGAGTCCTCACTATGTGCATTGTAAAGGCGTCATTCACCCTTTTGTAGTTGGCAGTGCTGGTCAGGTGCAATTGTGGGCAAGCCTCATATATTTTAAACTGCTCAGGACCACATCCAATTGGTTCCTTGTAAGTTATCCCTCTGTATTTGGTCATCCAAGCTAACATATATATAACATATGAGGTCATGTAGAATGTTTTCGTTCTTCTGAGGTTCCTGAACTGCTCATCCAGATTGTCACTTATTATCCTTGGCCAGTCAATGTATTCTTTCCCCTCCATCACAATCCCAATATAATAAATCATCCATGGCTCGAAGATGAATGATTGAGGACTTCTGTTCCATTGGCTGAGCATCATTATCAAATCACAGTATTCTTGCTTCACATCATCCGAGATAATCTGCTTGGGAAGCTTGGTGCGAGGAGGCCTGGATTTCTGCATCCAAATTGAATTTATCACCCCGACACATCTTTCAAAAGTGGAGGCGTACATCCTTTCAACTCTTTCTTTTGTCTTGTACACCATCCTATCAAAAGTGGGAATCCCAAATGCCTCTTCAATGGCATCAAGCATGAACTTGGCAAACAATTTTCCATCAGGAGAAACGATCGTCCTTCACTCTGGCTTATAACAATTGGTGCACTCCATGATTAATTCTAGACACTGAATTGCTGGTGGAAAACCAGTAGCAGCATAAATTCCACTTTTCATTATTTGGTGCGCAGTGACTGATGGAGGATGGCCTCCTTTTCCATACATTTGTCCCCTGAGTGCTCCTAGGTTGAATGAACCAAGGTTGGTGTCACTCAACCCTCCCAACTTCAAAGTGAATTTTGATTCAGGAAGAAATGGCTTGTTGAGTTTCTTTATTATTGCCTGCTTTGACGCATTAGCCTTGCTTGCTTCAACATTTGCAGCCCTGCTTGCACCCTTGCTTGCCCCTGCAACATCTCCTCTTCTTGCTTCAGCCATCCTGCAAAATAAAATATAGATGTTAAAGTTTAGACTTAAAAGAAAATCACCTCGAGATGGCCAAAATATGGAGTTAACTTCGAAAATAACAGCCTTGAACATTAAAACTTCTAACTCCAAGCCTCAAAATTTCTAACTCCAAAGTTCGACACTTTCAGCAATATAACTTCTAGCACTTAGAAAAATTTCACCCAAGCTTGCTCACTTGAGCAACTTCTCAAGACTTTTCTTCTCACTTTCAGAATCACAATTTCGCATGTGCAAATGGTGAGAAGAAATGAAATCTTCGTTGTTTAAATAATTGTGCCAAAGAATCTTGCTAATTTATGAGGGAGTCTATTATGGAAACTTCATTAAATCTCCACTCCCACTACTTAGTAATTTTCTAACTTTGGCGAAGTGATGGGCGAGTTGTCACCCAACTGTCATAGAATTTTCCATAATTGAGGATTCTTTCCCATGCAAAATTCGAATTTTCCCCATTTAACTGCTTGTTGACACTTCGTATTTTAAATGTCCAAAAGGGAATCATTTGATTTAATTCAAATTTTCCTCTTAACTCCTCGTAACATCTGGTTAACTCAAATATCTATGGGGAAATTATCCAACCCATTTAAAATCTCCAACATTTAAAATTTTATTCCTCTTGACATAGGCGTTCTTAGAGTTTTTATATTTAAAGCCTTTTATCTTCTCATTTTCATGATGGGCGCATTTGGAGGCCTGATGATTTTAAATTTCGTGCCTTTGGAATTTTCTTAACACATTTACCCCTTGGGCACATATCACCTTGTGGAATCTCACTTCGTGCCTTAGGCAAAATTTTCAAGCTTTTTTTCACTTCTTCTTGGGGCGCATTTGAAGGCTTGAGCTTTCATTTTCTCTGACTTAAACAATTTTCTTACCTCTTCTCCCTCAAGAGTGCATTTAACTCCTTGTTGATTTATTCTCTTTTCCTTAGAAAATTTTCAATGACCTTCATTCCCTCTTCATGGGCGCATTAGAGGGGTTGAGCCTCGTGTTCCATGCCTTAGCAAAATTCCCTAACACCTCCTCTTCACCTTGGGCGCATTTCACCCCTAGTGCTTTAGTCACACTTGAAATGCCGTAGAAAATATCCATTGTGTCCTTTAGTTTGGCGCATTTGAGAGGGTCCTCTTTGATTTTGCAATGCCTTAGAATACTTCAACATCACTTCCTCATCCTTGGTGCATTTGGAGAGGTCAACTTTCATTTTATAACTTAGAACTTTTTCATGCCTTCATATTCTCCCTAGGGCGCATTTGGAGTGGTGCTCTCTCATTTTCCTTCCTTAGAAATTTCTTCATCCATCTTCTTCTTTGTGTGCATATCACCTCTTGTGCTTTTGTTTCACCCCTTAGACAATTTCCACTTGAGCATCCTAGGGCACATTTGAGGGGTTGTAGTTTCATTTTCATTGCCTTAGCCATTTTTTATCCAACTCCTTCCTTGGGCGCATTTGGACCCTTATGCTTTCGTCTTCCATGCCTTAGAAAATTTTGTGTATTTCCTACTCCATGATGGGCGCATTTAGGAGGGCCTTCTTTCATTTTCATGACATAGCACTTTTTTCATGCCTTCTATCTCCTTTAGGGTGCATTTGAGGGTGTGAGCTTCTATTTCTCTATGCCTTAGTCGTTTTTCAACCCTCTAGCTACCTTGTGGGTGCATTTAGGGAGGTGTCACTCATGTTTCCTTACTTAGAACATTTTCCAATTTCTTGTCCTCTCTTGGGCGCATTTGACAGGGTGTGTTCTCATTTTATGACTTAGGCATTTCTTCAAGTCTTCTCTCTCCCTTGGGCGCATTTGAGGGTGTCTACTTTCATTTTATGACTTAGGCATTTCCTCAAGTCTTCTTTCTTGGGCACATGCTCTACCTAGTGTCGAGAGGTTTCCAACACTTAGGGAAATTTCATGCCATCCTTGTGCCATGGGCGCCTTTGAGGGGGTGAGCTCTGTTTTATCTATGCCTTAGAATATTTTCACCCTCATACTCATCTTGTCTTTGGCGCATTTTGAAGGTGTTGCTTTGAATTTCCATGCCTTAGCCATTTTGCGAAGATCCTCATTCCAAATATAGTCGATATGTACTCTTGTGTATAGGAGGGGATTTTGAACACTTAGCCAATTTTGTCCTGCCTGCCCTTGCTTTTTATTTATAGAAACTTTTGAAGCTCTGGAGATTTTCCAACATCTGCAACTCCTCAAGACTTGAAATTTGTTCCACATGGTCCTCATCGCTTGATTAACTTGTTCACACCTGCCTTGTGTGTCCGCCTGCTATTTTTAGCCCAGTTCTGGAAGTGACTTGCTAAAAATAGTAAGTACACAAAATGCGCTCAAATTTTACCAGTAGATTGCTTTAAGGATACTGATCCCAGTGGGATATATTGTTTTTCAGTTTTTCTAGAGTTTTTCCCTTCATTTTAGGCACAGAAGTAGGAAACCCTAATTTCATTGCACGCGCCTCTATAGACCTTCGTTTGATGCTGTTCTCATTGCATGTTGCTTTGTTTTGAAAGCTGAAGTGCTGGAATTGTTTCGGTGAGTCCATGCCTGCTAAAAGTGGACCTGCTAAAAATAGAACTGCCAAAAATAGAAAGTTGTTAGAATTTGTTCAAATCTTGCATGCAAGCCCTCTGAAAGTGTCTAAACTCAGTGGTATGATCAAAATTTTCAAAACCCTTTAAAAGGCCCCGAATTTAGGCACCTACTAAAAATAGCAAGTTCTTAGAATTGGCTCAAAATTCATAGGTAAGCACTTTGAAGGGTCCTGAATCTAATGCAACAGTCAGTTTTTCACAAACCCTAATAGGAAAGCCTAAAATAGGGGACTTACTAAAAATAGAAAGTTGTCTGATTTTGCTCAAACTTTGCAGGCAAGCAATTCAAAGAGTTCCAAACATGGTGCAACGGTCAAAATTTCAAAAGCCCTAAGGAAAAGGTCCCAATTTAAGTACTTACTAAAAATAGTAAGTTGTCAGAATTCAATGGAATTATAATGGGAACTTGCCTGAAGCCCTCTGATTGCAGAGCCAAGCTTAGATTTCAATTTGCCAACTTAATTTGACCTCAAACAAGCCTGAAGAATGAAAACCCTAATTTGCCAAAATGCACTCTAGACTTGGCCAACATTTCAAATTAGGCCAAAAGATAGGTACATCCCCATAAAGACCACAAGGAATCAAAGAGAGATAGCCGTAGAGCAACCCAAAACCAAAGCCAAAAGACCAGATTGGAGCAAAAATTAGGGGGTACCTATTTTGAATGGCACAACAGTATCTTTTATCCTTCACATTTCTTGCCTACCATCATCTCCCACTTGTTGATTGTGCTGCTTTAAATTTCACACTCCAAACAGCCTCTCAATTTTCTTCCCCATCTCTTGGTTCTGCCAATACTCAAAATTTCAAGACCCTCTTTGATGGTTAGAACCTCATCGATAGTTCTTCCCAACTGTTCTAACAATACTTGAAACTTCAAGATTCACTTTGATGGTTAGAATTTCATCGATAATTCTTCCCAACTGTTCTAACTTATGTCTGGTAACAATTCCCCCTCAATTGTCACGACCAAATAGGGATTTTATCTTTATCCTTAGGGAGGCAATGTTGAGTCCTTTTTCTGTATAGCCCATCATTCTAAAGTGCCTTGTCCTCATGTTTCTTGCCACTTGAACTATTGTATCATCGAAAACTTAAATTAATGCATTATAGGCTTTGTCTTGTCCTAGCTCAAGAACCTCCCTTCCATATTGTCTACATGTAGAGTGTTGGCGTAAGAACTAACACCTCTGGAGTGTAAGTTTGTAAGGACAACTATGCACACTGCGTAATGAGTGCTCGTCCAATTAGGAGGGGAAGCTCCCTCGTTGTGCTGGAATGCTTGGAAAAGAAAAGTAAACTAAGTCCTATCTTTTTGTTCTCAGCTGGAAGAGGCACAAGGTTAAGAAAACCTAGAACATTGCAGCTAAGGATTTTCTGGTTTTGCAGATCATTAACTACAACTAAAATAACTACTTTAAATCTATCCAGTTTCCTCAATAAAACAGAGCATGAGGAAATGGAGCAGGAATGTGTTACACGATAAACCTCAGGTGCGGATTCACAACATGAAGGCAAGGTAGGCTCAACTATCTGCTTATCCGGGAAGAAGTTTATTTAAAGCAAACAAATATACGGTAAACCGGGTACAACTTTACAACATGAAGGCAAGGTTGGCTCAACTATCTGCTTGGCTGAATGAGTTTACTATTACACACATCAAACGATAAGCTTTGAGTACAGATTTGCAGCGTGAAGGCAAGGTGGGCTCAACTATTTGCTCTTCTGAATAGGCTTATAATAAACAAAACATAAGGTAAGCAACTAGGATAGTGTATTGTATAGACGAAACACACATGCAATAACGATCAAACCAGCAACCCCATTTAACTTAGATTGAATAAACACCATGATAATAACATGAAGGCAAGGTGGGCTCATCTATTTATTGTAACAGCAATCACTCATGAATAGATACAGAACAACAATATTACAGGCAAGGTAGGCTCATCATATATTGCTATTGCGTGCAAAAGTTCTAATTTACAAGGGTGAACCAATCTTGAGAATAGGCATGTTGCCGACAACGCAACAATTCTCTATCACAAGGAAAAGTTAATTACAAATGAGCTGAAAGCTCTTATTTATAAACATCAAAGGTGTAGGCAACCCTAAAATCACCTTGAGTCAACTTAGAATCTCGTAGCATGCGAGATCTTTATTCCTAAACCCTAATAAAGGAAACTATACAGTTAATTGGAAAGCTACCATTAGTTAACCGGTACATCTAGTCTAAATGGACAAAATGCAAGCATGCACATCCTTATTGAAAGCAAGTTAACTGGAATACTACCATCAGTTAACGTAAATCCTAAATGAAACTCCGAGTGAACATAGATCCTCCAAGATAGACATGCGTGAGATGTTAAATGACAAGTTAACTTGGAAAGAAGAGTAACTGCCATGCATGAAGTCTATCCCAAAAGGCCAAAACTAAAGTCTATTGGCCCTGATCTCGAGCAAGTAACCCCTCCACGAGGTTAGTGACTGCATCACCATCTAGAGGTCGTCACATGTCTCAACTGTCAATCCACTGCTTGTCAGCAACTCAAGCAAAACCTGGAAATCTCTGCACACTTAAATTGGCACTTCACTCATTGGTAACTCTGGTGGCTCTGTAACTGAAGTGATAGCCACTGTTTCTTCTGCAGCTTGATGCTTCTCACATTTTTCACACTTTTCTCTAATGAAGAGTGTTGCATGATGAAACCGCGAAGTTTGACTGCGAACTCTTTGGTTGTGAGAAATGTAAATGAACTTGTTGCATACGCAAACTCCCAACGGTATAAACCCTCTAAACTGGCCTGGGAAGACAATCAACTATACGAGGCACAAAACCTTGTGGACTTGAGTGACTACGCTTGTCAACCCTTCGGATGTGCTTGATACAAATTGGTGTCAACTTTTCTAATGAAATCATGAATTAAGACTGACTTGGTCTTGAATTCGGTCTGCGTGAACTGCATTCAGAAAAACTCGCCTGTTGATTGCGAACACGACTATGTTTTGACAACTTTCTTCGGAAAGCCAAAAATCACTCCGGATAAGGCTAAAAATACCTTGTCGAAGGACAATTTTTACGAAAAATTCTAAGACATGGGTTTTGTGCAAAATCAAATTCTAAGATGACCCACATCGTCAAAAATTCGGAAAAATATGATTTAGGCACGCATGCAAAATGTTTTCAGTTGAGATCTGAGGGGCTGTGAGGGCAATTTTTCCCGAGAAAATTTGGAACATGGGTTTTGTGCAGAATTGAATCCTAACACAACCTTGATCGATAGATTTTGGAAAAAATGTGTTTTAGGCCCGCATGCAAAAGAAAATCTCAGAAAAAAGCACAGAGCTCTAGAATAGAGTCTACGAGGCAATTTTCACGAAATAATTTGAGACATGGGCATTGTTGCTGATGCTGAAATACACGAACCCAGATGCTTTGTTTCTGAAAATCTTGTTGTTTCCTTGACATGCGAAGAATACCTAAGACGAGAAATAGAAGAAATTTAGACAAAAGATAGAAGTTTTTGTTTGTTTGTTTTCTCTGCTTCTGTAGAAATTCGCCTATGTCTGTATGAAGTCTGCTGATGAATCTGGACCTGTATTTGCAAGGAAATCTGAAAAATGTTTGTTGTAGCGTCTTCAAATGCTTGCACAAGAGAAAATTCACTTGCACTTCAACTTGTTATGAGAGAAATGGTGCCAATCTTGAGATAAATAAAGAAATTTTAGGTTTATGGCGCTAATTGCAAGAATAAACCCTGATATGGAAAGAAGTAATTTGACCGGACCTCCTTTTGTTCGAACAAAAACTATGTTTGAGTTCAAAAATATTAAAATATTCAGTTTCACTCAACATGCGAATCTCAGTTGAGTTCTCAAAATAGGCGCCAATATTAAAATATTGAAGAAATTCACCCTTTGCGCAACTGACATGCGAGAACTGAATTTTAATATTATTTTAATGACCTAACTGAAAAACTCTCCTTCTGGGTCGCCTTATAATATCTTTCTCATTCCAAAAAGTCAAACTGAGACTTTCTAGGCGTGCATCTTCAAAAGTTGAGGTCTTTTGCTAACTTCCTACTTTGTAGCTCGTTGAAAACGTCACAACAGGCTCTGTTGAACCCTGATTTCTGAGTGCCCAGGTGATACTGGAGTTGAGCTGAATGATTCATTGCATAACCTGATAAACATAGATGAAATGCCTGTTGGGAGCTATGACCTCAGAAAACTGAATCTGGTGCCTCAAAATGAAGGGTGCCTTTTTCAAAGAGATGTAATTTCATAAGAAATTCCATACTTAGCCATTTTTCTAATTTTCCATTTGATGCTTCAAACTGCCGTTGATGGTGAACGATGAACCATGCTGACTGGATGGTGGATTCATCACATAGCTGGAAGAATTACGCATTCGATGACTACATATGCAAGGTCTGAATGTTGAATTAAGACCTCCAGATGCAAGGGCGCCCCTGGCTTGCAAAGGAACAAAAACTAAAATTAACATGATTTTGCATTTTGTCAATTTCAACCAAGTGCCCTACTTTGACCCTTGCTATCGGGAGCTGAGTTGCTCCGAACTGCGTGCTGACAGGCTTGCCGCGTAGATGGAACAACTTGGAAGAGATGTTCTTGGGAGTAACGAAACAAAAAGACTGCATTTAGTGCCTCCCAAAGAAGGGCACCTTTTTCAAGGCAATGTGTATTTCCCATAGTTAGCCATTTTCCGGCTGTCTCCAGTCACTTTCACTTTTCAGCATCATCACCCTGACCTCGCACGTACAAGCATTTGCCAAAACCCGAAGGTTGACAGTTGGACTTTGGATAGCTGGAGTAATTGCACATAGGTCTCGTGAAGACTGCAAATGGAAATAACCCCATCTGGCAAGCCTAAAGGTTGGGCACCCCTAGCCTACAGATGTGCAGCTGTGTGTAGCTACATTTTTCCATCCTTTGTTTTACGTGCTCGGTAGAACCTCTGTCACGGTCACTTAGAATGTTGGATTGTCTTGCGAACTAGTGCGTTGTGAAGTTGGGCTGAACTGGAAAAGATCTCAGGAAGACCTCAACTGCAATTTCATCCATCTAGAGAGTCATATTCAAGGACGCCCCTGAGCTACAGGGGCGCTCAAACCATCAACTAGCAATTTCTTGTGACATGCATCCTGCTTGCAATCTCTGCTTCTGACACTGATAACCGGAGTTCTGCACTATGTATGCCTCTGCTTGATAGTTCATCGGAAAGCCAAACTGATTCTGAAGAGACCGAATCCATCAGTGAGCACATGCATTCAGATCTGGGCCTTCAAAAAGAAGGGGGCACAAATCTGCTTTCCTTGATTGCCGTTTTATGTGTATACTCCTCGTTCTTCTGCTTTTGCCTTCGCTTGTCAGAGTTCTGCAATTCAGACGGACTAGCTCCATAGCTAGTTGGAAAGCTGACTGAAAACCAAAGAGATTGAATGTACTTACAACCCAAAACAACAGAATCTTGACCTTCAAATGGAAGGGCGCCCCTGGCTTGTAGAGGCGCAGATTTGCTCTGAATTTCACGTTTTCCATCATTTCGTGCTTTGCGAACACCACGTCAGTTGTTGAGGTTGACCATGTCAAGATGTTACCACTGCTGACATGTGTATATGACTGCATCTCACTATTTTCATATGTACGAACGCGTAGAGTTGATTTGCACGTTGATTGCACAAGCATCTCCCACGTTACATAGTGAAAATTTTCCAGACTTAGAATATTTTTACACTTTTTGCTAGTCTGAAAATCCCCTCCGTCAAGAAGCATCTTTTTCAACATTTTTCATCATAGAATGTTCTGCTTTGAGTTTCAGGCTTAGATTTTGATACTTGGTATTGGCCAACTGCCATTGACGACCTCAAAGGTCCTAACTTTTCTCTTGAAAATTTGAAAACTACCCACCAAGCTTAAACTGACTTTTAATTGAAATTGACTTCACCACTGTGATCGTGACGCAAAATATGCCAATCAAAATTAATTTCAGCTAATTCTGACAAGTTTCTATTTTTAGGGTTTAGACTTAAAAATAGGGTTCGGAAACCCTAATTTTCAAAAATTTCAAATTTTGCCAATAGCTCCCTGGCATCACATTGACTAAAATCCCATACTTGATTTACCCAAAAACTGAGTTTTGACCCCATTTCTACAAGGTTTAGACCATTTTAAGCAAAATGCCTTAATGAAGCAAAAAGATTGGTTTGGGTACAACATAGAGATAATATTTGTTTCCTTTGAGATAATAAATGCGAGTCTCTTGCATCTCTATGGCATGAGCTCCTTGATTCTCTCCATTCCTTGAAGACCCTCTGATGTACTGTCCTCATGAGGAAAACATCCACTTCAGACATTGACCCCCCAAGCTTGGATCAAAACTATGCCATGGCGCATTTCTCAATACAAAATATCAGATCATCATATTGTCAAGTCTTCTTTCCACCTTATTCTTGTCTCCTATTTGTGACATAACAAGAGCCTTTCAGAAGTTTAGAACGACAACATTGGGTTGAGGAGCCTCAAGTTGTTTCTCAAATATGGTGCAAGATCTAAACTTGCTTTTTCTTTAGTAGAGCTATTTATTGAGGTTGTGTTATGAATTTTCTCCCTTTTTTTTTGGTGACTGTCATGTCCCCTTCTCGTTGACATCTCTCCGAGCACAGGATTAGCCTATCATGCGACCCTCGTAGGCTGATAGACTGGATAGAGGGTCATGTTGGAGCTAGGCTTAGCTTCAGTTGGCAGTTGTTGATCAGTTGGCTTTCGTTCGGACACTTCTTACATAAATTGCTATTTTTAGCAGTTATTGGCAGTCAGCGTGGGACCCCTGCTATTTTTAGCAGTTTGGATTGTTGGTGTTCAGGATCACTTCAGTGTTCGTCAGCTTTAGACGGATCAGGCATCGGATGAATAATGAGAGAGATATTAATATTTAATTGAATTAATTAAATATTAATTAATTGGGGATTATAATATAAAGTTATAATACTTTATTATAACTTAAGTGATTTTGATAAAGGAGTCGCCCATCATGAAAGGGGGCCAAATTGGCGATTATATTTTATTATAAAAATTTGGCTGAGGACTATTGAAGAATTAAAAGTAAAAGTTCGAACTATTTTTAATATTCCCTATTATTAAGGAAATCGCACTTTTCAAGTGTATAAGCCATTTTGCATTGGAAATCGAGCCATTATGTTATTTTGTGAATTGAAAATTGATGAGTTTGATCAGAGCACGAAAGCCAAGGGTTTCAGTCTCAGAGCATTGGGGAACGAGCCATCTCCAGTGAAAGCAATTCAGAGGGTGTGAGATATCATCTGATTTATTACCAGGCAAGAGATTTCTTCACTCAAAAGAAATTACGAAGCATTCACAGAGGTTTATATCTTCAGGTTTTCAGTGAGAGTTTTATCCAGAGGAGTTCTCCACAGTAAGGCGCCTATTTTGCTTGAATCTGGAGATTCTTAGAAGGGCCGTACTATTTTCACTTGTTGCTGCTGTGTACCAGGCCGTACCTTTATGTACCAGGCCGTACCACCACTAAAGAGGGTGTGTTTTCTCCTGGAAGCAAATCGCCTACCTTTGGTTCAGTCTGTCACTGCCAGCTTGGGCGCCTATACTCTAGGCATCATTGAGGGTCACCAGACGGAGGGAGAAAGGTGTATTGATTGCAGCCGTACCAGTTCAAGACAAATTTCTTATTGCAGCAAATCAGGTTTTTTCCATCAAATAAAATATTACCTTTTAGTTTGCATGTACTTGGATCTTCAGTGTATCATCTCAGAAGAATAATAAATAGTCTGGCCATCCATATTCTCAATAGATTCTATAGTTACAGAGTTGAATGATTTTTTATTGAATTTATTATCATTTCTTTGCAAAATCGCATTATCTCTTTTATGTTCAAAAATCACAAAAAAACCAAAAAACTTCAGAAAACAAACAAAAATAGTCAGATTCAGAGACAGGGGAAACAAGGGGTTTCTACAGTGACTCAAGGGTATCCCCGTGACCCAGCCCAAGTGCCCAACCTACCTTGCCTTGGTCTTACTTTTTGCCAAGTTGGGGACGGGAAGGGGAGCTAGGATTTTCTCACTTTTGGTCGCAACACATAGTCTATTCTACTCATATGTCTAGGGATAGATTAATGTTGAGTTTTTGGCTCGGATAGGAACTTCCGCATAGGTTTAGTGTGAACATGCAGGGAAAAATTCAAGCGGTTTGAGTTAGTCTAATTTGCATTTCACTTTGAAGGGCTAAGGTGAAAGTCTTTTATTTAGCTAAATAAGTCTAATATAGTGTAGACATGCACTAGTGATTTAGATTTATCTTCCATCTCATCTGTATAAGTGATAAAAATGCTTTTGTAATTAAAGCTGATTTTTGGAAGATTAGATTTTTAGCTGAATTAGTATAATGTGTTGGTGTAAAAACTAACACCTCTGGAGTGTAAGTTTGTACGGACAACTATGCACACTGCGTAATGAGTGCTCTTCAAATTAGGAGGGGAAGCTCCCTCGTTGTGCTGAAATGCATGGAATAGAAAAGTAAACTAAATCCTATCTTTTTGTTCTCAGTTGGTAGAGGCATAAGATTAAGAAAACCTAGAACATTGCAGCCAAGGATTTTCTGGTTTCGCAGATCATCTAACTACAACTAAGCTAACTTCTTTAAATCTATCCAGTTTCCTCAAGAAAATAGAGCATGAGGAAATAAAGTAGGAATGTATTACACGATAAACCTCAGGTGCGGGCTCACAACATGAAGGCAAGGTAGGCACAACTATTTGCTTATCCGAGAAGAAGCTTATTAAAACAAATGAATATACGGTAAACCGGGTACAACTTCACAACATGAAGGCAAGGTAGGCGCAACTATTTGCTTGGCTGAATGAGTTTACTATTACACACATCAAACGATAAACTTTGAGTATAGATTCACAACGTGAAGGCAGGGTGGGCACAACTATTTGCTCTTCTGAATAGGCTTATTATAAACAAAACATAAGGTAAGCAACTGGGACAGTATATTGTATAGACGAAACATGCATGCAATAACGATCAAACTAGCAACCCTATTTAACTAAGATTGAATAAACACCATGATAATAACATGAAGGCAAGGTAGGCACAACTATTTATTATAACAATCACTCTTGAACAAATACAATAATAGCAATACTACAGGCAAGGTAGGTGTTACACCCCGATTGTATAGCTACTATTGCATAGGGCAATTGAGTGTAATGTTTGAATCTTTGATATGAATAAAACGTGTTTTGTTATCAAAATGAATGTACTCTATTTAAATGACTGTCTCATTTGATTGATTCTTCTATTGATGTTATGTTGCATGCATAGGATTAAGTTATGAACATTCTAACTTAAGATGTTTTGTATACTATTGATGTTGTGAACAAGTAACTGCCGAGATTGTATGTCTATGGTTGAAGGAACAGGAACTATTCTTCCAGGCGGAGGGGAGACATCACTCGGGAGAGGGGCTTGGTCGAGTAACCGGTAAAGTTGATCAAGTTGAGCATACACACACTTCACTGAGGGTTTTGGGAACTGAGTCAGTTTGAGTTGTCTTAATAAGTCATCCTTAGGCTTAGGAGTTTTGGATTACTTCTTTATGCTTTATGAGTGGTGTTACTTGATTGACTTACTGTTCTGTGAACCTTGAATGTGGAATAATAAATATTTGCCTGAAATTTATATATACATACACATAGATATATATTTGAAAAGTACGCTGACTGGCTCACATAATATATATATAATCGACAATTATATATGTATATGAATATATATATATATATATATATATATATATATATATGCAATTATATATAATATTATTATAGTTATATTAAGATATATAAATATATTAAATACTCGGGTATTTTAATATTTATGTGTTTAATATTTAAAAGAACTATAATAATATTAATATATTAAAATATGTAAATATATCTAGATAAATATTTTAAAAACTCTTAGTGTAAAATTAAAAGATTAAAATCTTTTAATTAGAGTAAATATTATAGAGTGAATTTATGGTGAAATAATATTATACATTTTATTATATTTTAAATAAAATCTTGGAAAATAAATAAATTTGACTTGTATAGTCATTTGGCAAATAATGTGTATTTACCATGAGAAAATAAATTAATGAATTTGACTTCTAAAGTCATTTAGTAAATAAATAAAATCAACCTCAATAATCATGTTGAGAAATCCCGTATGAATTTTAGAATGGAAATCTTGCATATATCAAATACTTTGCAAAAACATTTGAAAGGCCAAAACCACGAAATATTCACATGCCAAAGTTGAAGTAATTTTTGTAAAGGAAAAAACGAAATTGTGGCCATGAGGAACCCACGCACGACTGCAAACTCATGGCGGAAGACCAGGTCGCGGCCAGCTTTAAAGGCGTGAGGAGGTTGGGAGAAAAGCCAGATGGGGCGCCCCCAACAAGTGACGTTTTCCTGCAATGAATACCAATCCGCCATTTTTGGATACGCCTGTAGGTGTCAAATCCGCATTTCTTGTCAAATGGAAGTTTGAAACATTCTCTGAACTGCTGGAAGTCAAATCACTTCTCAAAGGCTAAGTAAGTATGGAAAATTCACCACATTTCAGTTTGAAATATTCAAATAGTAAGTTCTGTCAATTTACATGCCAGCATAAGTGGAAATTGTTTGGCTGAGGGCTCTATAAATAGCTGCCCAGTTTATTTAGCAAACAAACCTTTTGGAATTCCGAATTTTCTCTTGTGAGAGCTGCATTTTTGTCATTTACGCCAATTGCTATCTACTCCTGCAAAATTACGAATTTCTTTTAGAGAGCTGTAATCCATCCTTGCTGTGTTTGTATTGCTGAGAGCCATATTCTATCCTTATTGCTGATTGTATTGTGAGAGCCATATACTATCTTTGCTGTGATTGTATTGCTGCGAGCCATAATCCATCATTGCTGTATTGCATTTACCTAAAGAGTCATACTCTACTCATGCTGTGAAAAGTATTTGGAGAAGACTGAGAAGGATTGTTGAGGAAGAGCAGAAGCTACTGATTGAACTCATTTCGCAGCAAGGGAATCAGGCATGAGAAATGTCTTTTTAGTATTTCTGTCATTTGAATTAAAAAATGAGTTTATCTGCTTAAATTATGTTTGCAGTGTGCTTGAAGTAAGCGTTAGAAAGATTCTGTTTTCCGTAGAATTATGTTAAATGGAATAACCTGAATTCATAGGAAAATTGTTGGAATGAAAGAACTCGTTTTTATAATGAAAGCTTGTTAAATGGGGAATAGCTCAATTCCATAGTAAAGGCTTATTAAATTGGGTATAGCTCATTTTATAGTGAAAGCATGTTAAATTGGGAATAGCTTGAATTCATTAAAAGAGCCTATTGAATAGAAATAGCTTAAATTCAGTCAAAAGAGCTTATTGAATAGAGATAGCTTGAATTTATAGAAAAGCTTGTTAAAGAAATAGCATGAAAGGGAAATGTTTGAATACTTTTTAATAGAAGTATATTATGAATTGTATTACTTGAATACTGCTTGAACTCCTTAAATAAAGGAAAAGGAACTAGTTATTAAATACTAGGTCGAGGGTGGAACCAGTACCAAGGAAGTCTAGAGCTTTAAAGTTAAATAGGTTAACTAGGGAAAGCTATGTACTCCACGGATAAAGGATTTTGTGTTAGGAGTTACCAGAGGGACCCTTGTTGACTGTATTCCATTTCCTATTTAAGTAGTTGATGTAGGAAGTCTAGGGTGATTGACTACCCACGGGAAGGACTCAACCTATGCGTAGTGTAAGATAGCCTTAAGTCAAATCGGCCCTGAGTAGTGTATATAATAGATGACCTTCATTCGAAGTACTGAATGAGAATACTTTGGCCAAAGTAGTGGAAAGGTACGACATCCACTTAGATGTGAGATCGTCAAGACTACACTGTCAGTTCATTGTGATCCATCATGCTAGTTCGGGATTGTGAAATAGCAAGTTCTAGATGTATAGGACACAACACTATGCTCAGTTGGGTTGTTGCAGCCGGTTACTTTACCAATCTCTTCGTTCGAAGGGAGGGCCATCTATCGAAAGATAGATGTGCGGGGGACCGCATTAACAGTCCGTGGTTGGCGGAAAAGCGCCTAAGTGATGTTTCTCCTCCATAGCAGGCGACATATACACCAAGATTTGAAAGGAAGGGAACCTGGACCATCTTACTAGTATTTGTGCATAAAACTTACGAGCTATGTATGTAATTGTTTTACTTTTGTACTCTGATTTATATTTACAATGAAAATGGAATTCATGTGGAAATATATATTGTAACTTGCAAGTATTTATCAATAAAGAAAGGAAGAATTTTATTGTAATGTCTTTGTTACTTGTTACTTTTATATGTTTAAAGTGAAATGTTAGAAATTTTTTAATTACCCAAGGATGGGGTCGTTACAGTAGGCGCAGCATGTATGCTATCAAACAAAAGTTCTAATTTACAAGGGTGAACCAATCTTGAGAATAGGCATGTTGCCGACAGCGCAACAATTCTTTATCACCAGAAAAAGCTAATTACAAATGAGCTGAAAGCTCTTATTTATAGACATTAAGGTGTAGGCAACCCTAAAATCACCTTGAGTCAACTACAATCCTGCAGTATATGCAAGATCTTATTTCTAAACCCTAATAATGGAAACTATACAGTTAACTGGCAAGCTACCATCAACTAACTGAAATATCTAATCTAAATGGACAATGTGCAAGCATGCACGCCCTTATTGAAAGCAAGTTAATTGGAATACTACCATCAGTTAACGTAAATCCTAAATGAAACTCCAAGTGAATAGATAATTCCAAGATAGACAATCATGAGATGCATGACAACAAGTTAAACTCAGAAAAGAAACGCTAAGTTTAACTCTTGTGTTTGATGTCTATCCTGGAAAGGCGGGACGCCCTGATCTGGAGTTCACTGGCTGTGATCTCAAGCAAGTAACCCCTCCACGAGGTTAGTGATTGCATCACCATCTAGAGGTAGTCATATGTCTTAACTGTCAATTCACTGCTTGTCAGCAACTCAAGCAAACCTAGAAACTTCTTGGCACTTCACTGACTGGTAACTCTGGCGGCTCTGCAATTGAAGTGATGGCCACTGTTTCTTCTACAGCTTGACGCTTCTCACGTTTTTGACGCTTTTCTCTATGGAAGAGTGTTGCATGATGAAACCGCAAAGTTTGACTCGACCACTTTGGTTGTGAGAAATGCAAATGAACTTGTTGCATACGCAGAAACCCAATGGTATCAACCCTCTAAACTGGCCTTGGAAGACAATCAGCTATACCAGGCATGAAACCATGTGAACTTGAGTGACTACGCTTGTCAACCTTTCCGATGCGCTTGATACAAATTGATGTCAGCTTTTATGATGAATTCATGAATTAAGATTGACTTGGTTTTGACTTCGTTCTGCGTGAACTACATCCTGAAAAACTCGCTTGTTGACTGTGAACATGGCTATATTCTGACAACTTGTCCACAAAACCAAAAATCTCTCCTAATGAGGCTAAAAATAGCTTGTTGGAGGGCAATTTTCACAAAATATTCTGAGATGTGGGTTATATGTAGAATCAAATTCTTAGATGACCCACAGTGTCAGAATTGTGAAAAAATGTGATTTAGGCCCGCATGCAAAAGGTTTTCAGTTGGGATCTGAGGGGCTATGAGGACATTTCTTCTCGAGAAAATCTGAGATATGGGTTTTGTCCAGAAGATAATTCTAAGACAACTCACAATGTTCCACAACGTTAGATTTGAAAAATATCGACTTCTACTCCACCATGCAAAGGAATTTCACTTCAGAAAATCAGAGCCTCAAGAATTGATGCTCTAGAACAAATTTTCCCTGAAAATTCTAGCACATGGGTTTTACTGAGAAAGCAATTATGAATCAACCCAGATGATTTGTTTTGCCCAAAACGCCAATTCTTCAAACATGCAAGAGAATTTAAGACGAGAAGATGGAAGAATTTTAAAGAAGAAGAAAGATATTTTTTAGTTTTTATTTATTTATTATCTTCTTCTGTCAAAATCGCCACTTTGCCTTGAATTCTGCTGATGAATTTAGACTTGTACCTGCAAAATAATATTTTTGATGCCTTCACAACTGATTGTTGAAGAAATTCGCCCAACTTTGGAAAGAATTCACCTCTGCTCAAACTGGATGAATGAAATGATGAATGCCATGCTTGCATAACTAGAGCAAAATCGTACCACAAAAGCAAGACTGCAAGCTCAAACCCTAACTGTGAAGGAAGAATTTGATTGGCCCTTCACCAGCTGAACTGCCACTGTCTCTAAGTCTCAGATAAAAATAATATTTAATTTAAAACATGCAAACTAAAAAGAGGCACCAATATTTAGCTCTTTGAAGAAATTCGTCACTTTTTAATGCTCTGCATGCAAAAATATTATTTTAATCATTTTGCTAAAAATAGCATCTGGATATGCTCAGTAAATTTTACTAATTCCAAAAAGCCGAATTTTGACCTTCTAGGCATGCATTTGCAAGAGTTATGAGATTTTTGAGTATCTCCTACTTTATAGCTGACTGCAAAGTTACATTTGACCATGTTTAACTCTGATTTCCGGGTGACCGAATGAACCTGCGACTGATCTGAGATATACACTGCGAAACCTGCATGACAAGGATGAAATGTTTGCTGGAAGCTAAAACTGCTAAAATCAACATTTGACACCTCGAAAAATTAGGCGCCTTTGATTAAATTGATGCATTGATTCCAGACTTAGTCATTTCTCCGTATTGCCTTCTGATGCTTCAAACTGCCGCTGACGGTAAATGATGAACCCTGCTGACTGAATAATAGATTCATTGCGTGATTGGAAGTACTCTGCATCCAATGATTGCATGTAAGGTATTTGAAAATTGTATTAGGAACCCCAAAAGGATGGGCGCCCTTGGCCTGTGAAGATGCAAATACCATTCTGACAAAAGTGTCATTTTCATTTGAACACCATACTTTGACTCCTGATACCGGGAACTAGAGTGCTCCGTTTCGCGTGCCGCTTGTCTCTTTGTACAGTTTGGTCAACTTGCAAGAGATGTTTTTGGAGACGATGAAGCCAAAAAATTGCTTCTAAGGCCTCTAAGAGAGGGGCGCCTTTTTCAAGGACAATTATAGTTTATACTTAGTCATTTTTTGAACTGTCTTCAATCACCTCCACTTTACAGCATCGTCACCTTGATCTCGCACATACGAGTGTTCGCCAAATCCTGGAGGCTGACGACTAGATTCGTTGGATAGCTGGAGTAATTGCACACAAATCTTATGAAGATTGCAATTGCAAATAACCCCATCTGGCAAGCCTAAAGGTTGGGCGCCCCTAGCCTACAGATGTGTAGCTTTGTGTAGCTATGCTTCACCATCCTCTATTTTACGTGCTTGGTGGAACCTCTGTCATAGTCACTCAGAATGCCGGATCGTCTTGTGGACGGGTGCATTACGAAGCTGGACTGAACTGGGAAAGATTTTAGGAAGACCCTATCTGCAATTTCATCCATTTGATGAGTCATATTCAAGGGCGCCCTTGAGCTATAGGGGCGCTCAAACCATGATTTGGCAATCTTTGTTGACATGTATTCTGCTTGCAGTTTCTACTTCTGACATTGATAACCGAAGTTCTGCACTAGGTATGTCTCCGCTTGATAGCTCGTTGGAAAGCTAGACTGATCCTGCAGAGACTGAAACCAACAACAAGCACATGCATTCAGATCTTGACCTTCAAAAAGAAGGGCGCCCCTGGGCTACAGGGGCGCAAATTTGCATTTCTAGACTGTCTCCGTGATGTGTACACTCGTCATAACCTCTGCTTTCGCCTTCGTCTGCCAGAGTTCCGCATTTCAGATGAACTTGCTCCATAGCTAGTCGGAAAGTTGACTAAAAAGAGAAGAGAATGAGTGTATTAGCAACCCAAAGCAACTGCATCTTGACCTTCAAATGGAAGGGTGCCCCTAGGCTACAGGGGTGCAGATTCGCCCTGAATTCACTGATTTTCACCATTTTATGCTTTACAAACACCGTATCTGCTACTGAGTTTGATCATGTCAAAGTGCTGTGACTGCCGAGGTGTGTGTATGACTATACTTCATCATTTTCACATGTACGAACACTGTAAAGTTGATTTGCACGTTGATTGTGCAAGTGTCTACTACGTTACATAGTGAAAAGTTCCCAGACTTAGAATATTTTAGCACTTTTTGCCAATCTGAAAATCCCCTCCGTCAAAAAATATATTTTTCAACATCCTTCATCGTAGAGCGTTCTATTTTGAGTTTTAGTCTTAGATATTGATACCTGGTACTGGCTAACTGCCATTGATGACCTCAGAGGTCCTAACTTTTTTCTTGAAAATGTGAAAACTACCCACTAGCTTAAACTGACTTTTAACTGAAACTGACTTCACCACTGTGATCGTGATGTGAAATAAGCCAATCAAAATTAATTTCAGCCAATTCTGACAAGTTCCTATTTTTTAGGGTTTTGACCTAAAAACGGGGTTTGGAAACCCTAATTTTCAAAATTTTCAAATTTTGCCAATATCTTCCTGGCATCACATTGACTAAAAGCCCATACTTTATTTGCCCAAAAACTGAGTTTTGACCCCATATTTACAAGGTTTAGATCATTTTAAGCAAAATGCCTTAATGAAGCAAAAAATTTGGTTTGGGTACAACATAATGATAGGAGCAAGATAGAAGAATGTAAGGCCTCAAAAGCTTTTTGAAGGATTGAAAAACTGAAGTTGTACTTGTAACAATCTAGTTGTTGATTTCTGCATAGCTGTGAGTTGAATTAGTTGTAGAGGTTTTCTTGTAAGTTTTTCGAAGGAATAAAAAATAGATTTCAAGGTGTAATCATCTATTTATGCTTCTGCATTTGAAGTTTTCATTATTGTGTGATTTATGCAATGTTATTTAGTATTAGGACATAATCACTAGGTATTTTGTAAATCCTTCAATTAGATCCATACAATAACAAAGACATTATGATGGGCATACATTTTCCAAACATGATGCCACTATTTTGAACACGATGCTTTGTGAGAACTTGGAATGTGGTAACCTTAGACTGGGGACAAGCAAGCTTCAAGAGTGACCTCTGAACTATTGACCGCATCTTTACTCTTTAGGATAATACGAAGATACTTGTTTGTGATCGTATAAGATATATTACTATTTGTAAACTCTAGGGAGGCTTTACCTTATTTCAAGATATCTTCTTTCCTGAATGTTGTGCACCGGGGTAGCATTACCCAAGAAACTCTATTATTGCTAACGATGGCTCGGGGTTGATACTCTGCTAATTCTTTCACCAATCCAGGTTTTTTAAAGTCCTGGGCAAATTTTGTCATTATTGAATAAACCACAAGATCTTTCCAGTTTTTTCCTGTCTTCTTTGCCTGCCTAGACTTTTCATTTACACCTCATTTTTTTCAAAATTTCTCTCCATGATCAATTTATTTCAGAGCATAGGCGTACATGGGATTGGGTTCATCAGTAAATTAGGGCACACATTGAGAGCTTGAAAGAAATTGGCAAAATTGAATAAATTCTGTATTTATGTCAGATGTTTGTTTCTCTTTCTATGCAATTTATTTGACATGAAGTAATGATAATAGTTTATTTTCCTATACTGTTTGAAAGCATTTTTTAATTTGCTTGGTTTTTCCCATTTTAAACCCAAGTGAATTTCATTTATACTTTTAGTTAACTGTGCCAATGCTGTGTAAATGGAATGCTACTATAATATGAACCATTGTTATGTCGAACTCTTTTCACTACTACCATTTCATGGTTTGATAAGATACTTGTGATCAAATCCTAGACTTCTAATGGTCTCTCTAACTTAGTTTAGACTATCATTGAACTCAAATAAGGCTGTTGTCTCTCACCAATAATCTATGAGAGCCAACAACAGGCCAACTGCATGATGAGCCACAAAGAATTCCTTTTGCCAATGGCACATGAATTTATGTCACTTATTTGTCAACACACAGAGCCATCTACACAAAACTCCTTTGTCCTAGCCACCCATCTACTTGACCAAGCAAATGGGTATTGAACAAATCATGAACATATCAATTCTTGTAACATTTTCAACTTCTCTTCTTTCAATTGTGTTAATTTTTCAGACCATGTAAGTAGATTCTCCATTCAAAAATTTAAACTCTAATTGCAAAGTAGCTTAAAATGAAAACTCCAATTAAAACAGCAGATCTGAGTATGCTAATCTACAAACATATACTATTGAAAATATACAACAAATACTTGCAAAATTGAACTTTCAAAACTGCATCAATCTCTTAAAATCGAATGAATGACATTGCACTAGTTCAACACTCATACATGCACTCTTTGTTTGGTCTTTCTATCTCTCTTATTTGAGTGGTTTGCCCTAGGTCTCTTTTATAGAACAAGAGAACTCTAGGGCTTACAAATGAATATCCCCATCTTAGTGGAGAAAAAAGAAAATCAAAAGCAGAAAAGTGTCTTGTTCTAAAATAAGATCTATAGCTTCTCTCATAATTTAGAATCCAATCTAAAGACAAGAAAATAAATGACATGCTTTTACAGAAACTAGAAGAGATTTGCATCCAGCTAAAGATAGGAAAAGCTAAAACAAAAACTAAAAAGTGATTGCTGCACTGTGTTTTGAGAGTGTGCCCTATTGTAGGAGAACAATTGCTAAGCAACAACTACAGATAAATTAACACTCTCTCTTTGCAAGGAAAATGTTCTACATCAAATCTAGTCTTGTCCTTAGTATCTCAAAATTCCCTTTTGCCAGAGGCTTTGTGAAAATATCTGCAACCTACAAATCTAAGAGAACATACTTAAGAACCACTACTCTCTTCTAAACTCAGTCTTTGTGGAAATTGTGTTAAATGTCTATATACTTGTAGTAATCATGAAACACTAAATTCTTAGAGAGTGTGATGCAACTTTGATTCTTGCAATACACAATTGTTGTCTCCAACATTTGATTAGCAACTTTTGCTGCCAACTTCTTGTTGTCCTCAATTTTTGACATGCCAAAAATTTGGAGCAACCTACCAAAAAATTTGAAGTTTTTTTGATCTAAAGCACGTTTAACGAGGTGTTGAGGTCAAAAAACTTTAGATCTCAATTGATGATTTCCTTGGGCATCCTTTCATCAGCTCCCCTTTTCGTTTTTGTAAAATTCTGAGTCATTTTTCTTGTCTTTTTGGTCAAATTCGGGTTTTTAAGGCAGCTCAGCAGAATAGGAAATTTTAAGACAAAAGCAAAATTGCTAAAATCTCAAAAAGGTCCGAAAATCGCGTAAGTTGCCAAAAGTTCCGATTTTTGCTTAAGTCTCCAAAAGGTCTGAAATTGCTTAAGTTGCCAAAAGTTTCGATTTTTGGTTAAGTGAAATTGCTAAAGCCACAAAAAAGTCGGAAATTGCTTAAGTTGTGAAAAGTTCCTACTTTGCTAAAAGCAAAATTGCTTAAGTGTTTAAAAAGTCCGATTTTTGCTTAAGTTGTGAAAAGTTCCGATTTTGTCAAAAATGAAAATTGCCAAAAGAGCCAAAAGGTCCGATTTCACTTGTTTGACAAAAATAAAATTGTTGAAGTGCTAAAAAGTTCCTATTTTACTCATGAGCAGTGAAAAAAGTTGCTAAGTGAGCTTGAAAACCCGATTTGTTTTGTTATTTTTGATTGTTGCTTGGCTCTAAAAGCCCGATTTGAGAGTTCGCCCAGATTTGAAGAAGAGTTTGTGTTCAAATTCTATTGTATGCCTTTTTCTGAGGAGCTTTCATAAATTCTTCAGCTCAAATCGTGTCCTCAACTTGAATATTTAATCTTCTCTTCTTTGTTGAAGATTGTGCAGAGTGTCTAGGGTTTTTCTCTCAATTTTTGTGCTTCAGCTCCGTTTTCTAGGTATGGCTTTTCTTTCTTGATCTTTTGTTGTCTTTTCTTCTTAACCAGATTGCATGTGCTTTGGTGAATGAGTTTTCTATATATACATTAAAAAAAATAAAAATGTGATTTCTCTTTACTAAAATCGCGTCTGGTTTTTCTTTTCGTTTGAGTCTTTTCTTTTTTTATGTGTTTCCTTGTGAAGACGTTTTTCATTTATGAAGGTCTTTATCTCTGCTCATTTCTGAAAACGTGTTTTCTCTTTGTCAAATCGCGTTTTATATTCATTGAAACATGTCTTTCATCCATTCGTGTTTTTTTCTTTAAATAAAATGCTGTTCTTAAAAGATGAAATCGTCATTGCCTCACATCGTTTGGTAAAGATTTCTAAAAAAACATATTTTCTTGAAGGAAAATCGCGATTTCTCCAAAAGTCTTTGCATGCTAGGATGAAATATTGTTGTCATTTCACCTAATGGAGTCATTTCAGAAAAAAATGTTTTCTTGTCATCTCCTCGGTTCTTCATTCCCCATTTTTCATTCTCATTTTCCTTCACTAAATTCGCCTCTTTCATTTCGCCACATCTCATTTTGATCAAATCATCAAACCCTCTTTTTGCCATTTTCCGCAAAAAATATGCTTTGACTCAAATTCGGGTTTTTGATATCAAATAGCAAGTCGGGATTTGTCACAAGGATTGCAATTATAAAATTTGCAAAAAATAAAATTGCTAAGTGTTCAAAAAATTCCGACTGCACTTTGTAATGTTGCTGAAGACACTCAAAAACCCGAAATGCTTCAAAAAGCCTAAAAGTTGAACTTTTTGGACTTGACTTCAAATTCAAGTTAGAAGTTTTGACTGGCTGTTCTAAGAAGGTGAAATGTTGCTTTCATTCGCAATCAGCCCACCAAGATCCAAATTGGTCTTCACCATTCATTCTCCATCATCATTCAAAAACAGTTTCATTACCCTAGGGTTTGAGTCTTGTTGTTAATGGCTACCATGTCTTCACATGTTGATGCTGATGATGTTCTGACCTTATGGAGTTTTCACTGCAGCCTTGCAGATTCCTGCTCAATGACAGACGAACCGACTTCTCCAACAAACAAGAGATGCACGTGTCTGATTACAGATTTACTAGGGTGGAATTAGGCAAGCAGACTCATGCTAACATGATGCAAGATGCTCAGAGTTCAGGAACAGTTTTTGCACAAAGTTACAATGAACTTCTAGCTAAGAAGGAGAAACTCAAAGAGGAAAATGAACAACTAGTTTCAGTTAGTCAAAGTATTACTGGGTCATCAGAAACAGTTGGTTCACTATCTTTGTTTGCTCCTAAGGAATCGGTCAGGCAATTAGAAAGAATTGCGCAAAAGGCTAAAGCAGTTGATTCCTGGACAACCCAATTAATTGATCAAAAAATACCAGTGGTCAAAAAAGCATTGAAGAATTTGAGTACTGTCAAAGCAACAAGATTCAAAATGAATCAAACTCTAGAAGCCTTTCAGCAAAGTCTACATTCTCTTGAGAAAGATTTAAAAATCTGGCGTGAGATGGATCAAGTGAAGCTGAAAATTCTATGCAGCAACTCAGTGATTTCAAAAAGGGAAAAATACATAGAGTTTGAGGAACTTATGACAAACAAGTCATTAGTTATTCAAGATCTTATCAAAGATGTCCAGGCTACGCTTGAGATGAGTGCTGAAGTTGAACATGACATGCTTTCAGACTTTGAGAAAATCTCTTGCAAAGTTTTAAGTCATGAAGGGGAATTGCTTGCAGCCAATGATGTTGTTTCTCAGATTACTGCAAATCTTCACCAGGAGCTAGATTCATATTAGTTTTCTATGGATACAATTCATAAATTTGTCAATCACCAACTGGTCTTTAACAAGATGCAAGTTGCTTTCGAAGAACATAGAGAGGCGACAGTCAGATACTATGATTTTATCATAAAGACCGTTTTCGTTGCTAGAAATACACTTGGTCCCGATCCTGATGAGTTGCAGGGAATTATCAGCAAGTTTCTATCTTTCAAAGCTAGGAACGGGACATAATGAAAAATATTAGGTTGTTTTATGTATTTTACTTTCGACAAAATATATGTAAAAACAAATGCAAGTGTTCTTTTCTTGCAGTTTTGGAAAAGGTAATTACATGTAAATTCTTACAAGACAAATCACAATTTGGATTGTAATTTTGAATAAGTCAATTGTAGTTAGTTAGCGGTTGAGAGATTTTCTCAAGTTTGTTGAGATCCTCCCACCTTTTTCTCAAGGCCTCTCTCCTATAAATACTTGAGGGGGTCTATTGTAATCTTTATCTTTTTAGCAAGCAAGAAATCTCTGCAGAATTTTCTACTCATAAAGACTTTGAGCTTTATAGTTATAAGTTGTGAATTTTCAAGTAATATCAAAGAGTTGGAATTTCAGACTTTGTGTTGAAGCCCTACTTTGCATCCTTTGTGTTCTTATGTTATTTTGGAGCATTACTTTGTGACTACTTGAAGATTGTGGAATATTGCTGAATAGAGATTCAATTGAAATATCTGCAATCTTTGTGCTGTAAATGTTGAAGGTTGAATTCGTAGTAAGTATTAGAAATTGAGAAGAACTGCAAGACTTTGTGCTCGTAGTAGTTCTCATTTAGAGTAGTTAATAGGTACATCATAGTTGCAGACTTTGTGTTGTTTTATGCTATATATTTTCATTAAATAATCATTCTAAAAAGGGTAGATAGGATTTCATTCCTCAAGATTTTGTGCTTGTTGGTTGTTTTCCCGTCCTGGAGGAAGTGACGGAAGTCTTTGTGCTTTCAGGAAACTTTATTTCCTCTTTCTTGGTTTCACCGCATAGCTACTGTAATAAGTTTTCTTAATTTTTGCTATTGTTTTTCTGCGAAGAGAAAATAATATAATCTTCCCTGAAATAAGAGGAACGATTGCTGTCCTACCTATATTAGTTTTGTTTAGTTAAAGGGGGAGCCTTCCCTCAATTAGGAGAGTTTCATCTCACGTGTTGTGGTTGAAACCACAATTTTGTATGCTTTCCCAAGTATACAAAATTTTCAACCAACACTTGTAAAGCTAGATAGCCTCAGAACTAGCATAAAATGCTGCCATGTACTTTGCCTCTGATGAACTCAATACCAATGTTATTTTCTTCTTGCTGAAATAGTATATTATACTTGATCCCAACCTGAAACAAAACCCTAAACTGCTCTTCCTAGCATAATCATCACCTACCTATTCCGAATCCACAAAACCATGCAACATGAACTCTCCATTTCCAATATGCCTTAACCCATTATAAATTACACCCCTCAAATATCAAAGCACATGCTTTGCAGTAGTCCATTGAATTTACCTTGGCTCAAACATTAATTGATTAAGTGTATTCTTTGCAAAGCAAATATTAATTCAAGTATTCACCAAATACTTGAGGGAACCTATCAATTGCTTGTAGATTCAAGGACTACCAAATTTAATATTTGAATTTATAGTCAAATTCAGATTCAGGACCATTGGAGTTTCAAGTAGCTATGGACTTATAATCCTTCATCAAAAATCTCTTTAGAATCTCTATTGAGTACTTTCCTTGACCAAGCAAGATTTTACCTATACCTTGCTATTCCTCAAGATCCACAATATAGTGCATAAGGCTAATGTCCATATCAAGATGGAAGGCCAATTTCCTCTTGCACGATGCTATGAGCTTTTCACTACTACTTGTAAGGATTAGGAACAATACCTCAACAATAATCATAAATTTACAAGCAAATCATAAAATTCTATATTTGGGACATTTTAGTGGGTATTAGAGCAAGAAATCTTGCTAGCTTGTGGGTCAAATTGTGGTGCAAAAATAATTTCCCACAAGTGACAGGGAAATTAGATATTAGTGAAGAGAGAAAAGGAAAGAAGGAACCATGAGCGACAAAGGTGTAGAGACAAATCTTGAGGAATTCATCATTAATGAAAATAAGGAGCTGGCTAAAGAATTTCAATCCTCCATGAGAGAGCCCATTGCAAAAATAGTTTAGATATTGAGGGGAATGAATCAACAATGGAGTTGCCAGACCAAAATAGAATATGGCAAAAAGGAGCAACTCAACCAATGATAGGGTTTCTATTAATTCTCCTATGAAGACATTTTGGGCTACATTTTTACAAAGGGAAGAGGAAGAGCCTTTTGAGGGGGATCAACAATTACCACTACGCCTGGAAGATGAAATGGCAAGGTATCATGTATAATACAATGCTCTAAGCAACAATTGGTTGTAACATGTCTTTCATTGAGTACGATGAGATGAAGACAAGGAATGGGCATATAATAGGAAGGAGGTATTATCATGAACAACCTTTAAGATATATACAACATCGATTGGGTAAATCACTATACCAACATTTGATGGAACAACCAAGTATACATCTAGGGGTTGGTTACAAAAGTTGGATGCCTACTTTTCATTAAACTCTATGTATGAGGAGGAGGCAATCAGGTTTGGTACCCTACATTTGGAAGGTGTGGCTCATGAATGGTGCTACCATCGCATGGTGATCCAAGGGCATGGCTCTATCACTATTCTAGAGGAATTTAGCCAAAAATTGGTTAAGATGTTTGACTGGAAGGATTTGGAGATTCATTTAAAGAGAACTAGCACAATTGAGGTAGGAAGATACAATTGAGCATTATGTGGCAGAATTTCAAAGGTTGTCACTGATGTTTCCAAGTTTGATAGAAAGGAGACTCATAATGCTATTTATGTAGGGTCTAACTAAACCACTTAGGGGTTTGGTGAAGGCATTTGAGCTAGCATCTTTGTAGGATGCCTCCAGGAGAGCTTTGAATTTAGAAGATTTGGTAGCCAAGAACAAATTTTTCTCCAAAATTCCTCCAATGGGGTAGCAAAAGAAGCCCCCTCAACCTAAGGCTCTACCCCCAATCCTAAGTAAGATTGAAGAATCCAAGAATGATCTCTGAAGAAAGAAATTTTGTTTTTCTTGTAGAGGGCCATGGGAGTTGTAGCATAGATGTTTGGGAAAGGGGCAAATATATTACATAGAGGTTATTCCTAATGAGGATTTAAAGACATTAGAACCTAAGCTTGAGATTGTGATTGATGAGATGGTGCATGAAAGAAGGAAGGAGAGTCCTCAGAAGGCACCCTTGCTAGTCTTTTTGGAGCACCCAAATACCATCCTGTTCGAGTTTGAGTTTCACAAGGTCACAAGGTGACAATGTTGATTAATAGGGGGGATACTCATAACTTTATAAATGTAGATTTAATCTCTAGGAAGGGTTTAGATATTGAAGAATTTTATGGGTTCAATGTCATGCTTGTGGATGGTCACATTATTCCTTGTAGGGAGTGAATATAGTAGCTCAACTCATCTTTGGGAAGGCATCAAGTTAAGGATGATTTCTATGTTGTGGGGATAGGGGAAAGGGATATAGTTTTGGGCTAAATCACCAGGTTTGAATTCGAATTCGAGTTCGGCAACATTGAAATTCGACAAGGAAAAAATTCGAATAAAATGCGCCTTATGTAATTTTTTCTTAATTTTTTATAAATATAATTAATATATCCATACAATTGTCTAAATAGTTTAACATTGATAGATACATTTGAATCATTACAAAAAGATGACACGTTTATAAAATATAAACCATAAAAAACATGTGAAATCACGATTGCGAAGATGTTCTTTTGTCAAAAGGGTACAATAACAGTAAAGACTTTAGAACTTCAAAAAAGCTCCAAGTCATCAAGAGCACTTGGCTAAGATGCTAAATCATCATTTGTATCACTACTCAATTCATCATCAACAAAGTTAGGCTCGTTTGCAACTGGCACTGCTATGTCTTCAAGAATTTGTTGTGAGGAAGAGTCGTTTGCTGATTTGTTCATGAGCAAATTTAAATTTCTGCGAACATATACAAGATCTCCCAACTTTCCAGACAACAATTTATTCCTCTTTTTGGAATGGATGTGATCAAAGCAACTCCAGTTCCTCTCACAAGTTGATGAACTTTCTCCCTGACTCAAAACTCGAATAGTGAACCTTTGTAGCTCAGGAGTTTATGCTCCATAGGTCATCCACCATTTATGCCCAGGTACATGTGCCATGTCATATTTGGTAGCTTGCATTCCAAACAACCCTTCTTCGCCTTTTTATACCCAAAATTGACTTCTGATTATTGCTGAAATTGTTTGATTTGATTCATACTTTCCAACCGCTTCTAAAAGCCCTGCCATAATTTCAGTGTCACCTTCTCTATCAATAAAAAATAACTTAGGCTCTAAAAAGCAAGCTGCTGCATGTAAAGGTGTGTGCATCATTTTCCATCTGCAATCAACTGTCTCCCATATCTCCATATATTCTGCTTCTACATTGTTTAGTGCTTTTTTGAATAGCTTCCTTACAACGGTCCATGCTTTCATAAAACATGCCAAGGCAAGGAGTGTCACCATCAACTATACGAAGCACATCAACAATTGGTTCACATATAAGCAAAACCTTTGCTGCAATTTCCCAAAAATTGTTGTTTAGAATTATTTGCTCTATGTTCTTCCCCTTAGGACCTTTCGAAAGCATTGAGTGTTTCCGCTTATTGGAACAAATAACAAACCTCAAAGCTTTTTTTTCTTCAACCACTCTTTTCAAAGTGATATAAAATGATCCAAATTTTGTTTCACAAGGCCTCAACAACTCTTTGGATGCATGCTGCCTATAAAAATTCAATATGAGACGATGATTCTGTATGAAATTTGCAATTGCTCTCCCTTTGTGAATAGCTTCATGTACCCATGGGAATTTAGCCAAGTCATGAAGCAACAAATCGAGACAATGGGCTGTACATGGGCTCCAATATATTTCTGGGTACTTCTCTGCAATCAACTTCCCAGCTCTCACACTATTTGCTGCACTATCAGTTACCACTTGAACCACATTTTCCACCCCTTTTTCAAGAACGGATTCCTCTAATATTTTAAAGATATACTCGAACTTTTTTTTGTGGTTCATTGTGTCAATCACTTTCAAGAACACAACACCCTTAGGACAAGACACCAAAATATTAATCAATGGCCTTTCACATATATTCGACCATCCATCATTCAATATAGTGCAACCTATTTTCCTCTAAGAGGCTTTGATAATAGCTAATTTCTCAGTCATTCTATCTTTTGACCTCTGCAGAAGAGTTGTCCGGATAGCCTCTGAACCTGGGGGGATGTACCCTTTGCCAAACTCTGCAATTTTGTGAACTGCATTAGGAAAATGTGTGTTTCTCGCAACATTGAATGGAATAGCATTTGTGTAAAACAAATTAGCTACTGCATCATCCACCTTTTGTTTCTCTACTAGTTTCCAAAAGCTGTTGAATATTCCTTGCTCTTTTGATACCCTCACCGATTTGGATTGAGTAGAAGAGGAATACATAACAGATGTGAATCTAGATACATCTTCTTCAATTCTCTGTTTCTTTTGTGCCATCTTCATTTTTCCAACAATTGAATTGGATTGCTTTCTCTAAAGTAGCTCTCATTTCTGGAGTAACTTGAGGACATGTTGAACACCTCCTCCTGCACCATTTGTAATACCAAGTAAATGGTCCATTGCCCTTGTCAAACCGCCTGTAAAAGGTTCTGACACTTGGTGCATTTCAGATCAGTACCATTGCGAGTGACATATTTCTATGCCTCGGCTGTTGATTTCTGAGGAGCCATAATCTAACAATCTACATGTTTCAAAGACAAAATAATATTTATTATTTAATATTTGAAACATTCAGTAAATTTTATTTCAAAAGATATTAAAACATAATATACACATTTCTTATTTTTAACTTAAAAATTAAAAAAAAAAAAAAAATTAACATATTTATATTTTTAACTTTAAATACAAATAAAACTAAAAGCACTAAATTTTATTTTTGAAAACATAAAATCAAACTATATTAATTTTTAATTTTTACTTCAAAAATTAAGTAAGAGATACTAAATTTTATTTAAAAAACATATATATAAAATATTTTAATTTTAAAAACAAAATAAAACACTATTATTTACAACATAAAATAACAAATAGAGTAATTTTTTATTTTAAATTTCTAGAAATAGAATAATAGTTACTGTATTTTTTTAGTTTAAATTAAAAAAAAGAATACTGAAATTAAGATAATAGTAAATTTGCATTCATTAAATATTATTTTATTAATATAAATCTAATACAAATAAAATAATAAAATATTTAATCTTTCACATTTTATAAAATATTAAAAACTGCATGCAAGAAAACCTTATTTAAGTAAAATAATACAATACTAAAACTCTAAAAATTAAATAATACAATTTTAAAATAAATAAATATTTTTATTTATAACTTTAAAAATAAAATAAAATATATATATTCAACTTTCAACACTAATATTTTATTTTTAAACATAATGTTGTATTTTATGTTTAAAACATAAGCTAATATTTTATTTTTAAAGCATACGTTAAAAATATTAGCGTATTAACGTATGCTTTAAAAATAAAATTTTAGCATATGCTTTAAAGAAAATACAACTTTTTTTTTTTAAAACAAAACATGGCGTTGAAACCTAAATCCATACTTATTTATTTAAATTTGGGCGATTTAGTATTTCTTTCAACCCTAAAATTATAGCTTATTTTTTAAGCTATAGCTTTGAAAATAAATCTATATTTATTTAACCTGGGCGATTTATTATTGTTTAGCTGAAAACAAAACACGCGGGACGCCATGGACGTTGGCTGCAACTGAAAAACGAATCGCAGGGAAGAATAAAGGCTTAAGAAAACAAAAATGAATAGAAGATTGCAGGTTTCAAACAAAAAATATGCAGGTTTCAGACAAAAACAAAAAAACAAAAATGAAGCAGACAGAAACAAAAAATGAAAATGAAGCAGATAGAAAATGCAAAAACAAAGGTTTCAGGAAAAATGAAAAATGGCTGCAGCGCCTACCTGTTGTGTAGAAATGATTGGAGATGAAGATGCAAGGCTTTAGACAAAAAAATGACTGAGAAGTTGCCTTCAAATGCTTCAGAAATTCCTTCAACGACTCTAGCCGACCTTCAAACACCTTCAAACACCTTCAAACCACGTTCAAAGAAGTCGCACTTCAGAAAAATGTGATTTTTGCATGTTGTGCTTGGTTTTTATTAAAAAAAATACGAAAACCCTAAAAAAAGCGCATTGTCAAAAGGCCGTACGTATTAAAATGAATTTAATCGAATTTTAGGGTTTTTTGAAACATTTCCGAATTTTGAATTTCAAGCCAAAAATTCAGCGAATGCGGTGACTTATGTTTTGGGTGTGTAATGGTTGCACTCCCTTGGGGGATTTATTCAAAACTACAAAACAATGGAGCTCAAATTTAAGGTGGATGGAAAGGAGGTGATACTCCAAGGC
This sequence comes from Sequoiadendron giganteum, assembly GCA_007115665.2. NCBI lineage: Eukaryota > Viridiplantae > Streptophyta > Pinopsida > Cupressales > Cupressaceae > Sequoiadendron > Sequoiadendron giganteum. The sequence goes on along the minus strand of CM021107.1, from coordinate 472,481,865 downwards.
ATACTAAATGGAGCTCCAAGCATAGTTGAAGTAAAGAGAAAGGAGGTGAGTGTTCAAGGAAATAAAAAATACATGGAGAAAATTAAGGATCTACTCTAAGGTAAGATACTCCATTATGATAATGTTTGGTCCATTTTGAACATGTTCATGGTGGCATACCAAAGATGACTACCCAATGATGTTGGCAAAACAAGACCTTTGGGGTAAGAATCATCAGCATAACACGGTTGTTTGAAATCTTGGTGATAAGAACCATGACCCTTGGATCATTATGAGTGCTGTTTCCCACTTTTCCAGCTTTCTCCATATTCTATTGGCAGCCACAAAGTACTTGTTAATCACAAGGAGAATGCATTTCCCACCTATTGCCATTGATGAGATGTTTACAGCCGATATGAGATGGTCTCCAACCTTTATATTTCTGATTTGGGTAAGGAATTTTTAGTATGGTAACTGCTGCACCAATCTTCTATTGCTGATTTTAAATGCTGCCTGGGGTATGGTGATAAGAGAAGAATTCCACATAGCACAACATGAGCATTGGGATACTTGCGCAAAATATCTTCAACAAGATAGGAGAGAGATGAATGTTGATGAAGGGTTATCATCATATGATAGCGGAAGCACTCCCAAGGTAGCTGTGGACTTAAATTCCAGCCCTAACGCTGCTGTCATCATTGCTATCAGCCACTCCATTACTTCAGTAGCACTCACCCAAGTAGTTCTGCAGAAATTTCCAGCTATGGGAAATAGTATTTTTTAGTTGGCACTGACTAATGAAGAGTTTCCAGCCCTTGTATGGCTACCCATGGCCCCTACATTGACCACATTGCTGAATCTTGCATGTGATTGTCATGTTTGTAGTTACATTATTTCTATATTGCTGAGCTTAACATTTTGTGTCATGAACAGCTGTACATTTGTGCAATTTGTGAAGGTCTTCTTGTAGGATAAGGTTAGTGGACGGTTTCCTTTACTAAAGGCAAAAATTCTAGCCGTCCTAGTGCCAATTTGGAAGAAGTTCCAAGTGAATTGTGGCTGTTACTACTTATTTCCAGCTTACATGCAAACTGATTTGCATCACACTTTGGAGGGACTAGCCCACAATGACATTATGGGACTCATTGGGAATCAAGGATATAATTATAGTATTTGGAACACTTCATCACCTGAGATGGTCACATGGGTACAACAGGAACAAGGTGGTGAGTTCGTAGGCCGGCTTAGGGTTGTAAAGAAGTGTATTTGCATTCTTTGGGAGGAGGCTTCATCAAAGGGGAGTTTGTAAGTGTGAGAATTGGATGGAGTAGACTCCATGATGTTTCTTGGCGGGGTTTGTTCCATTCGACAAATGTGGGGTTTGGGTGCTATGAGCAGGATGGCATGACTCCTTGTCGTGATTCAATGGTATTGATGCATCTGTGCATGCAGTATCTTCATTGGTGGAAGCTGTTTCAGGATGATATGAATAGAGAGGCATATGAGACTCATGATGCTGGATGAAGCAAATGCCTAATTTATCATTGCTCAAGGGCAAGCAATTTGGGGAAGGGAGGACAATTGTGTCCCCTTTTTCCAGTGGCTCCTAATATTATTATTATTAATTAAAAGTGGCTTTAAACACTAAATTAATATACTAAATAAAAATAAAATAATATATATAATAAATAAATTTAAAATATAAATTGAAGTAAGTCATTTCAAATTTTGGCACCCAATTTTGGGATCCATGGAACCTAAACAAGGATTATAATTACAAGCTTTGTTACACCCCGATTGTATAGCTACTATTGCATAGGGCAATTGATTGTAATGTTTGAATCTTGAGATGAATAAAACATGTTTTTGTTATCAAAATGAATGAGTTCTATTTAAATGATTGTTTCATCTGATTGATACTTCTATCGATGTTATCCTTGATAAATGTTGCATGCATAGTATTGAATTGAGAATATTCTAACTTAAGACGTTTTGTATACTGTTGATGTTATGAACAAGTAACTGCTGAGATTGTATGTCTGTGGATGCAGGAACAGGAACTATTCCTCCAGGCGAAGGGGAGACATCACTCAGGAGAGGGGCTTGGTCGAGTAACCGGTAAAGTTGATCAAGTTGAGCATACAGACACTTCACTAAGGGTCTTGGGAACTGAGTCAGATTGAGTTGTCATGATAAGTCATCCTTAGGCTTAGGAGTTTCTGATTACTTCTTTATGCTTTATGATTGGTGTTACTTGATTGACTGACTTACTATTCTATGAACCTTGAATGTGAAATGTGAACTGATAAGTTATACTGATGCCTGGAATTTACAGTTAAATGTATATATACATGTTTGTGCAATTACGTATATTAAAGGTACTTTGACTGGCCTATAATACACGTAATTGGATGATTGGATATAAACATGTATAGATATGTTTAAGTGTAAATGTGGATTTATTTATTAATATATTTAATATAGACATTATTATAGTTTTATCGATAATGAAATATATTGGTATATCTATATTAATATTTGGATATTATATAGATATATTCATATATTTTAATAAAGGTGAAATAAAAACTATAATAGTTTATATTAAATATAATACTAAATATATTAATAACATTTTAATATATAAATTAAAATGACTTTGCCTTGGAAATATTTGAAATGGGCTTATATAGTTAATTGGTAATTATAATACATATATCATTTAGAATAAAAGAATTTCAAAATTTTCATACCTTTGGAAAATACATGGGAAGTATCATATGGAATAAGGAATTTCGAAATTTAAAACTATTGGGAATACGTTGGAAATATGTTGGAAATATACATGGTAAATATTGAAGGAATTTAATATGTTGAAACTATAGACTTTGAATGATTTAAAGTAAATGTTTTTAAAAGAGCTGAAAATCGCAGATTTCTTCACCGGAAGAAATCGCGCGGCTGTTTGAGCTGGAAACAATGGAAAAATGGCAAGGAAGAATCCTGTGCCCAGCTCGCACATTATGGACCTGGTCGCGGATGCTGAAATGCCACCATTCTGGACGCGTGGGCAGAAGGAAGCCAAAGGTGTTGCGTGCGCAACCCTTGATGTTTTCAACAGTGAACTTCAAACGCCATTTGGTCATTCAGTCCGCCATTTTTGAGGGCATTTTCAGTGATTACGCCTGTACGTGGATGCTTCATGAATTTGCCATGTGAGAGTTGAAGCATTCTTCGAAAATAAGGTTGATTCATCACTTAATTTTGCTGAGTGTCTAGTTGTTTGTTTGCCACTGCACATTTTGACAATGTCAATAGGAGAGGTGTCGAATTCTCATGCCTACAATGTAGTAAACATGAGAATTCAAAACCTATATAAAGAGGTTGCTCTCATTGTTAAACTTACCACTTTCCTCTGCATTTGCAATTACGAATTTCCTTGCTGTTGCATTTTTCTGTGTGTTGCAATCCCTCTTTGCTGTTGAGATTGTGAGAGCCTTATTTCACCATCACTGCTGTTTGCATTTTCTGTGAGTTGCAAACCATCATTGCTATTTAGATTGTGAGAGCCATATACAATTTTGTGAAAGCCATATACAATTTTGCTGAGAGCCATTTATCATCTTGCTGTGACTGTATTGCTAAGAGCAACATTCCCTCATTACCAAACTGCATTTACCTGAGAGTTATACTTGTTCATGCTGTGAGAAGTAGCTGGTAAAGGCTATGAAGGACGGTGGAGGAAGAGCAGAAGCTACCGATCGAACTCATTTCGCAGCAAGGGAATCAGGCATGAGAAATGTCTTTTTAGAATTTCTGCCATTTGATTTAAAAATGAGTTATTTGCTTGTTTTGATTATGCTTTGCATTATGTTATGAAATAGGAAAGGAAGATGTTAGAAGGTCTCTGTTTTCTAAGGAATGATGTTGGAATGAAATAGCTTAATTTCATTAGAAAAGGCTTATTGAATTAAGGAATAACTTGTTTCATAGTGAAAGCATGTTATGTTAGGAATAGCTTAAGAGCTTGTTGAATTGGAAATAGCTTAAGAGCTTATTGAAATGAAATAGTTTAATTTCATAGGAAAGCTTGTAAAAGGAATAGCATAAAAAGGCAAATGTTTGTTTACCTTTTTAATAGAATTGTATTATGATTTGTATTACTTGAATACTGCTTAAATAAAGGAAAAGGAACTATTTATTAAATACTAGGTCAAGGATGGAATCAGTACCAAGGTAGTCTACAGCTTAAGTTATAGGGATAACTGGGATAAGCTAAAAGTACTCTTAGGGTAAAGATTTCCTGATTAGGAGGAATGGTATAAAGACCTTGTTGACTGCATTACATTCCTGATTAAGTAGTTTGTTTGAAGGTAGGTTGTCTGAAACAGGATAGACCTCCCTTATGTAGCTATTGAAGTAGAATGTCTCAAGGTAGGTAATCTGAAACAGGATATACCTATCTTGTGTAAATGTCTTAGGAAAATGTTGTAGGTTAGTCTGGGATTAAAGATTATCCAAAAGTAAAGGACGATACCTATGCGTAGTGTAAGATAGTCTTAAATCAAATCGGCCCTGGATAGTGTACATGATAGATGACCTTCATTTGAAGTACTGAATGAGAATACTTTGGCCAAAGTAGTGGAAGGTACGACATCCACTTAGATGTGAGATAGTTGAGACTACACTGTTAGTTCATTGTGATCCATCATGCTAGTTCGGGATTGTGAAATAGCAAGTTCTAGATGTATAGGACACAACACTATGCTCAGTTGGGTTGTTGCAGCCGGTTACTTTACCAATCTCTTCGTTCGAAGGGAGGGCCATCTATTGAATGATGGATGTGCGGGGGACCGCATTAACAGTCCATGGTTGGCGGAAAAGCGCCTGAGTGATGTTTCTCCTCCCCAGCAGGCGACAGATACACCAAGATTTGTAAGGAAGGAATCATGGACCATCTTACTACTATTTGTGCAAAAAGCTTACGAGCTATGTATGTAATTGTTTTACTTTTGTACTTTGAATTATATTTGCAATGGAAAGGGAATCCATGTGGATAAATATATTGTAACTGGCATGTAAATTATCAATAAAGAAAGGAAGAATTTTATTGTAATGTCTTTGTTACTTGTTACATTTATATGTTTGAAGTGAAATGTGGAAAATTTTTAATTACCCAAGGATGGGGTCGTTACAAGCTCTGAGAGCACATTTGAATCATCCAATTCATGTCGCAATTTATCATTTTCAAATTCATTTGCTATGCAGAAAGGGACAAAACTCCTTGACTACATTTTCTGAGGTTAGGATGAAAACCCTACACTCTCCTTGGCAATTTCCACTCAGGGATTGCAAGTTGAACTAAATTGGTGAAATTGTGTATGTTTCAAGCATTAGTGTTAAGACATTTGTTGTGCAAATTATTTGGGGATATATAGAGTTATTGGAGCGAATTCTTCATCACTAGTTGTGAGCATTGTCTTTGAAGGAGTTAATTTCAGGGAGGAAGTGGTAGCTGCAAGCCATTTAGGGTAAAATTCATTTTGGGCAGGCTGCATCCATCACTAGTAGCTGTGAGGACAGCATGCCAACTAACTATAGTCGGTGAAGCAGAGTTGCGAACCTAAGGACTCTATGATTGAAGGTTATCATTTAGCCTATTGAATTCCAAAAAGGGCAAGGTGCTACCATCAAGGTAACTCAGATTGGAAACAAGTGGATTGCTGCTGAAGGTATTTGGTGCAACATTGTGACATTCACCTTTCCATGCATGTGGACAACACAACAACTTTGAGGGAGCCATCACATCTAGGTGCCTCTTAATCAGTACTAGTTTGAATAATATGCCACTTCAAGGGGGCAACCTCCTCATGCACTTTGAGGGGGATACCTCCAAAAGTGTTCACTAAGAAATAATACTCCACAAGATGATAATAACTAACCTATACCTCTTATATATACCATATTTATGCCTTGGATACCACCCAGGCCGACTTAGATACTTTAAGTATAATTCCTAGGATGACCTAAATACCTATATATGATCATAATACTGATTATGTAAATTTTTTAAGAGTTAAGGTAGCCACAAGCCGACTACTCATAACCCAATACACACAATAGGTTTAAGGGCATAACATTTCCCCCCTCGTTACGAAAGAATAATCCTCAATGCTATATGGATGCATCTACATGAAATTTTCATTTTCATCATCTTTTTCTTTTCTTTTTCTTCTTCATCTCTTTTTTTTTTTTTTGCTTCTGCTTCTTGTTCTTGTTTTTTCCATTGTTCTTCTTCTTTCTCTTGTTCTTGTTCTTCTTTTGCTACTTCTTGTTGTGAAGAATTAACCTCCAAAAAAGATATCCAAAAAATTCACTAATTTTTAGCCTTGGAGGTGAATTTGGTGTAAACCTTGATTTCACAATAAATCACACAAAAGAAAAAAACCAATCAATCTGAAACTTTTACTCTAGTTTAATAGGTCATGGATCTCACTTCCCCAAAAAAAATCCCCTATAAATTATCTTATTTGCAGCCTTGAGAGTGAATTTGTTGGAAACCTTAATTTTGCAATAAATTGTTTAATTCTGCTCCAATTTATCTGAAATTTGGACTATAGACACTCCAATGTGTCCTTCAAAAACCCTCTAAAAATAAAGAAAAAAATCACCAAAATATGAGATATACGTGCTTCCCTAATGAATTTGGTAGAAACCTGAATTCTATGACAACTTGCTTAACTCGGCCCCAATTCTGTAAAATTTGGGTTGTAGATGTTTCAATATGTCCTTGAAAAACCCTCCAAAATCTGAGAGGTATGCACTTCCCAAAATAACCTCCAAAATTGAAAAAAATGCCTTGCCTTCACATTGCCAAGATCATGTTCTAATACTTCTTGTGAAATAACTTGTAGAAGAGAGGAATGTAATATGAAATATGTTGTAAATACTTGATAATAATATGCCACTTTGAGAGGGAAATCTCCTAATCCACTTTGAGGGGGATACCTCCAATATTCTTCACTAAGAACTCAATACTCAATATGATGATAATAACTAACCTATACCTCCTATATATACCGTACTTATGCCTTGGATACCACCCAAGCCAACTTAGATACTCAAGTATAACTCCTTGGATGACCTAAATACCTATATATGATTATAATAAAGATTATGTAACTTATTTAAGAGTTAAGGTAGCCACAAGCTGACTGCTCATAACCCAACACACACTATAGGGTTAGGGGAACAACAATCATCATCTACATTGGCTTTTCTCCTAGCTAGTCGATTCATCAAAAAATGAAACTTACTGATGTGTTGAACGATATTGTCACCTTGCATCATTTTTAGCATAAATAAATTTTTCTTTAGACCCATCTTCGCACTTGATGCTTTTGATCCAAACAAAGCATTGAGAGCATCCCATACTTGATTTGAGGTCTTTGAGAAGTCAATATGGTGAAGGTATGCATCTAAAAGTCCAAGACCAACCAAAGTTGTTGCCCTTTGATCTTTTGTTGTCCACTTTGATATTGCATCAACATTTGACGACTTTGGTGTAGTTTCACATTTCCCATACATCTTTTTCAAACTGGAGCTTGACTTGCCAAAGTGTGCAAGTCTTTACCTTCAAATTTCTCAATGGTGAATTCATTATTTTTCTCCAATTTTGCTAAGAGAATTAATAGTTAACCCCCTTAATCAAAACAAACTTGAAGGTGTTGGGTTCCAGCAATAATGTACCTTGACTTGATTTGTAACACTACTATATTTGAATCTTATAAGATTAATACAAAATTTAATAAATACACCTCTCCCTTTTTAACACATAGAAAAAAGAGAGAAAATAATGCATAGCAATTATTTTTATATCCTAACAAAGATCAGGAAAAAAATGTGTTCAAAACTTATAGAAAGAATGGCAACACTCCCTAGCTTACCTTTGCCAATCATGGAAATAATGTTACCCGCACTTCCAATGATTTTGTTGGGTATGTGGAAGACTCCTTATTGCCTTGTGCCCATGTAATTGTCACCGAGGTTGCTTGATAACTCTAGATACCATACCGCCTCTTTATAGTTCAGATGATGATCTAGATGCTATTTAGTAGGTCCAAATGAAGGCTTGCATCACACCTTACTCAAATTCATTTACATCATGCTAAGAGAAATGGATTGCTACCTTGGCCAAAATGATTGATTGCTACTCCTTTGAGGTCAGTGGCTTATAAGTTCTCAAAGCATCCACCTCTAGGATCAGATCTAAAGGATGTATCTTCTTGTAGTGACACTAATGGTCTCACCCAAGGATTTGAGGGAGATTATATCACAAAGTCCTTGGAAGTGGGTGCCAAACATTCAACTGATTACTCATGGGATGTGCCTTTTGTTTCAGCCCAGCTAGACAAAAAAGAGATAATGGGAGGCACAAGTGGAGTGACAATGATCTTGAACCTCTGTATATCCTCCACTAGATTGCCAATATTAATGAACCTACACATGAGAATAGCAATGCCAAGTTTTGAACAAATCTTGCATGCAATGTTGATCACCATGTGATGCTTTGCTTCAGATTTTTCTTCTTGTTCTTTTATATGTAGCAAGTATTCCAAACTAACTCACAGTCCATAGATTTGTGTTCATTGATATTATATTAGAGATTTGAGAATGTTGCAACTCTAGTATACAAAATAGTATTGTGCTTTTGCTATTTATATTTCTCAATAATGCAATTGCTAATTTATAGGAATAACATATCCTATATTATAGAAGAGTTCTTATTACAACTCCCTTACATAGATTATCACGAGATAACAAATAATCATGGGAATATACAAACCATAACAAATGCTCATTGAATAAACAAACTCCTAACAAACTTACAAACCTAGCTATGAGAATGATGTAATATTCCTAACAGTTTTAAAGTCTAGAGAATTATGTAATGGTTTGGGTCAATACTTCTTTGTTGTGCAAGGGAAAATATTCAAAATCTTGTTTTGCTAGATAACCACAAGTTGAATAGTCAATTTTTTATTATCTGAAGTCACAAAATACTCACTATCATTGGGTATCGGATGTGTGATCAAATTATTTTAGGCACTGAAACTAGGGTTGCAACTGTTGGAAATATTGTCATTGATGTCAAGTTAAAGTTGAGAAGGAAGATGGTTCGGATTGTCATTGATGTCAAGGTAAAGTGAGAACATCAGCATGACTGAAGATAACATTTACTTTGGTCACACACAAATTCTATTACTTCGAATGCACATCAATGATTAAGGTCTACAATGCAATGTCATTCGATTCTTAAGCAGAAGTAAATGTGGAGAATGCTAATGTGGAGAATGCAGCAGACTTATATTAGACATAAGGCAAATATGAGAGCAGATTAAAGTACAGATCAGATAATGAATAGATCAGATTACAGCAGAGTTAAGGACAATAAGATAATGAATTTCAAAGAGATGTTAAACTGAAGATAAGAACTCCAAAGGATCGATTCTGAAAAATAAAATTTGCAAATTAGTGAAGTAAGTGAACCAGACATTGAAGACATGAATTCTGAAAAAGAAGAAGAAGAATAAAATAAGCATCAAATTTGTTATCAATAAACAGAAACTAAAAACAAATATTATAAGACAAAAGCTGCAGAGACAAAATGAATAAGACAAATCTAAAATGGGATGAATAAAGACAAAATCATAAAAGACAAAGATACTTGTGAATGAGGACAAAATAATAAGCAGCGATTCATATTTTTGAGAAAAGACGAAATGTCACATAAAGCCAAAAATAAAAAAGTTTTCCTGTGCAGCAGATAGGACAAAAAACATATAAGACCGAAAAAAAAAGAAAAGAAAAGAAGACAAATGTGTCTTAGGAAAAGGTGCGATTAAGGAGGTAAAGAAAAGGTGTGTTTTATATTAGTCTCAGAAAAAGACAAATCAACAATAAGACAAAAATTGTCTTATTCATAACATATGTTATGGTGCGATTAGTTTTATAAAATAAAATGACACGGCTTTATGAAATGATGCGATTTTATTAAAAGCTTCAGATTTGTTGATAGACAAAAAAAGATAATTAAATAAAGTGCTGCAATCTTTTAATTAGAAAAGGTGCGATTTCATTAATGAAATAAAGCGCTCCATTCAAATGAAGTATGATTTATGCTTATAATAAAACTTTAGATTTTTCAATGAAAGTAATTATTGAAGAGGTGCGATCTGGTAAGGCATGCTGTTAGCAAAAGGCACTTTGTTTTCAAAAGGTGTATCTCTTGGTACAAAGAGATCATTATATATACAAGGTCCAATTCAGTTTCAAATGTTGTGTGGTAAGAGAGCATTCTAAGTCTGAAGTCCCATCTCCTTGTGTGGGCTAAGTGTGAGATCATTCATCACCAAAGGCAGATTGGAGGATTGGGATAGTGCAGGTCAGATTGAAGGCATCATCTTGCAACCATCAAGTCAAGGTTGGTGCCTTGCATTAGGGGCTAGTGCTCCTTGTAGGTAGGTGCCTACTAAAGTTATAAAGGTTTGGATGTTCCTTGTAGGTTGTGTCCTACTAAATCATCTTATTATAAATCTGTAGGTTGGTGCCTACTTTGTAAAAAATCATTTCAATAAAAGTTGTGTTAACTTGTGTAAATTGGTTCATATCAAATAGTTGATATATGTTTAAGTTTGAAGTTGATAAATAAGTAAGAGGGTAAAAGTTTGTTGATATACTGATTCACTCCCCCCCCCCCCGTCTCAGTATATCTTTGTGCTCTTCAGCAACAACCTAGATGACAATGAAAAAGCCTCATAAGGAATTCTTGTTATTGCTAAAGTTATTTGTGTTTGATGATTAATCCCGAGGTTCGTAATGCTACATTTGCAAGTGCATTGTGGGGTACTTTGAAAGATAAGTACCAAACTTTTGAAAAAAGTTGGGTCTTGTGTTTAATTTTTTTGTTGTTTCAACTAAATTGCAAGAGGGTGGGTCTTTGTCAAAACATATTTTGAAACTCAAAGATCTTCGAGATCAACTCATTGCCGTCAACATACCAATGGATGAAGAAGATTGTTTGTTCTGATAATCAATAACTTGCCACCTCTCTCGAGACTTGTGGAGTCTTAAAATTGTGACCAAAAGCCAAACTCTAATCTTGACAAGGTTATTAGATAGCTATTACAAAAGGAATTTCAAAAAGAACAAATAAGTGAAGTTACTTCTAGAAATTTAGAAAATGCACTTGATACATTGTCTTAGGGTACAAACTATATTTTCCTTCTCCCACTTCACAACCATGGAGAAATGTACAGTGCTTCTACTATAAAAAATTTGGGCATGTTGAGAAAGATTTTAGGAAAAGATAGTGTTGTGACCTTTTCACACATCACCCCATTCCAAATGGGGACCCCCTATTTTTGCCCCATTTTGGTCTTTTGGCTTTGGTTTTCTCTCTCTCTCTCTGATACTTTTGTCCTTCCGGGTATGTCCCATCGTTTGACCTAATTTGGGAATTTGGCTAAGTCTGAAGTGTAGTTGGATGAATTAGGGTTTTCATTCTCCAGGCTCGTTTGAGGTCAGATCAAGTTGGCAAAGTGAAATCTGAGAATGACATTGCTGTCAAAAGGCTTCCAACAGACTCCCATTGAATTTTCACTGAATTTAGACAACTTACTATTTTTAGTAAGTACTTAATTTGGGGTCTTTTTCTCAGGATTTTGGAATTCCGACTGCTCCACTACATCCAGGACACTTCCAAGAACTCGCACGCAAAATTTGAACAAATTTAGACCACTTGCTATTTTTAGCAATTGTGGCTTCAAAGACACTTTTTAGGGTTTGCACGTGTGCTTTTCAAATGCATGTTTAGAGATTATTTCTGGGTTTTTCAAAACCTTCGCAATGATATAACATGCAAACCAAGATGAGGACTTCCAACTTTTTAGCTTTCAAAGGCTATTTTTAGGGTTTGCATGCAGAGTTTCTCAATGCATGTCAAGATTTTCCTTATGGCTTTTTCGAGAGCTTCGCAACGATGTGACATGCAAGCAGAGTTGATCATTTTTCAGGGACTTGTTATTTTTAGCTAGTACTCGCATGTGGACCAGTTTTTTGGGTTTTTTGAGATCCCACAGACAGTTTGACATGCAAACTCATCCAACAGTCAGTTGGTCACTTTTCAAGCACTTACTATTTTTAGCAGGCACGCTCCAGCAACTCCCCAACACTCCAGTTTCATAGGAAGAACTACATGCAACAAGAATCTAGTCAAACAAAGGTCTTTTGAGGTGTGTGCAAGTCAAATTAGGATTTCCACCTTTACGCCTAAAAATAGGGGGTGAAATGCAAAAGTTGTCAAGGAAAAGTACCCCATCAAGACCAACATCTTTCAGGCAACCTATTGGCGAAATTTGAACTAAATCGGAATACTTACTATTTTTAGTAAGTCACTCTGTGGTTATAAATAGCAGGTTTGTGCTAGAGGTAGGTGTGAGCAGGACACTTAAGTCATCGAGTGCATGTGGAGCAAATTTCAGGTCAAACTGAGCTGCAAAAGTCAAGCAATTTTAGGGTTTGCTAAAAATAGTAAGTGGGCTAAAAATAGCAGATGAGCTTGGGCAACAAGTATAAACAGGGTAGCAGGGCCATAGGAGGCATATCATGCCAGCTCCAGATTCAAAACAGATAAAAGCCATGGAGATTCACAGCTCTCCGAAATTTACTAAAAATAGAGTGGTAGGGGTAGCTAAGGCATTGAAGAAAATTCTAAGTCCATAGATGGAAGCTGGCAGGAGGAAGTATGAAATGCGCCCAAGAATGTAGGCTGGCATCAAAAGTTTCTAAGTATGAAAATTTTCCTCCTCCACCCTCTAAATGCGCCCACAAGGAGGCTTGATGATAAAATTTGCCTAAGGCATTGAAAATGGAAGGAGCTACCCTCAAATGCGCCCTTAGCATGAGTGGAGGATGTTAGCATAAAAAATTCTAAGCAAGGAATTCCTCCTCCACCTCTCAAATGCGCCCAAGGCAATGTGAGGCCTTTAAAAAGTTTCTAAGGCATTTGAAAATCCTCCACACCCCCCTAAATGCGCCCAAGGCAATGTGAGGACTTCAAAAAGTTTCTAAGGCATTTGAAAATCCTCCACACCCCGCTAAATGCGCCCAAGGTTGAGGTGGTGGCATAAAAATTCTAAGGCAAGAAAAATGGAAGTAAACATGCCTAAATGCGCCCTTGAATGGGAGTAGGAACATGAAAATGCGCCCAAGGCTACAAGGAGGGTGAAAGGTAAATATTCAAGGCGTGTAAAGTTTTTCCTCCTTGTGTGAAATGTGCCCAACGTGGCAATGAGGAAAATAATTCAAAGTGTTAAACATTCCTCTTCCCTATGAGAAATGCGCCCTTGAATGAAGCATGAGGTTTAAAATTTTCTAAGTCATGAAATAGAAGGAGGCCTTCCAAAATGTGCTCTCAAGGTGATAAAAGTTTCTAAAGCATCAAAAATGGAAGTAGCATGGGTGAAATGCGCCCTCAAGCTTGAGCAAATTCCAACACCACCTTCAAATTGCACCTAGCTTGTGCAGGCAACTAGAGAAAATTTCTACGGCAAGGTAAAATAGGAGTTGACCTCTCCAAATGCGCCCTTGGCAGGTTAAATAAAGTTTGAAGAATTTTTTTAGGCATGAAAGTTCCTTCTAACACCCCCTAAATGCGCCCTTGTTTGCGGATGAAGTGAAGGAAAATTGTTAAGGCATGAAAATGCTTGGGAGATGAAGGTAAAGGTATGTGTTATGAAGTGCGCCCAAGGTAAGTTAATTAAATTAAAAAAGCTTCTAAGGCATTTCCTAAGGTGAAGATGAGAAATACGCCCAGGGGAGGTAATATCAAAATTTCCAAATGCAAGGTAGGGTGCGCCCATGAACATGAAGGGAATTTCTTTAGGAAAGCAAGGAAAATGCCAAGGCATGAAAAGTGAGGGCTATAGGTGTGAAGTACGTCCATAATTAAAAGTTGAATAAACCTTAGTAATTTTATAATTTTCAAAAAAATAATAAAAATTAGACTTAACCCCTTCGTTTGGATACACATGAATATGATGATTTCTGAAGGGAATCTTTTTCTGGGTCTTGGACATTTAACACTGGGAGATGATTTTAAAAAATTTCACACTTTGCTCAAGTTTTTTCGACAAAGTTTTAGCCTGGCACCTGTTTAATAAATTTCCTATGGCTCAGATGGGTGAAATTTTCTAAGGCATATAAAAGGAAAGTAGGAGTCAAATGCACTCAAGCTCGAGATGGGTGGAATTTTATCTAAGTCATCAAGCTCCTAAAAGAAGGTAGACAAGATAGGTGAATGAAATTTCTAAGGCACTAACTCCAAACACAAAGTAGTGGATGCGCCCTTGAAGAAAGCAAAATTTGCTAGAAAAATGATGAACTCTATCAGATCGAGAGATCTACCAAACCTTGGAAATCAGAACATGAAAATTAGGTAAGTGAGATGAATTTGTGTTATAAGTGTTCTGATGCTCTTCTTTTGTCTTGCAAGATGAACGTCGAGGCTAAGGCATTAAGAACGTGATGCGAAAGAGGCAAATGCGCCCAAGGTAGTGGGCTAGAGAAATATGAAAGTTACGAGGAAGGAGTGCGTCCAGGAATTAAACCAACAGGAGGACTTAACGGAGAAAACGTTTTGCAAGGAGGGTTTGAACTGAGTGTTGTTGTGTGCTTGCCTCCTCCTAGTGCAACAAAATTGGCAGGCATAACAGCTGGAACACATTTCTGGACGAGGATCTTTTGGAAGATGGTGATGGGCATTAATTGTGATGTCCCCTTCTATTTAGACACCTATACGTCAGTGGATTAGCCTATCATGCCGACCCTCGTAGGCTAATGTTTTTGGATAGAGGGTCACTTGGTCGTCAAATCGTAGTGTTGATCTCCGGAGTACGGTGGTAGGGTGAATTGTTGCGTTTGGCATGATACTTGTGCTTAATTTAATGATATTCACCTTTTATTTCACCATCCTCGTCCTAAGGACCATGTGTCTTTTAAATGAAGTAGTCACTTTATATTTTTCAGTTACTATTCATTCTTAAAGTGAAAAAATGTTATAACTTAAGTGAATAGTGCTCACTTTAATGAATAGTGTTTTCAATGTTAAATTATAAATAACAAGAGAGAAAGTTCGACCCTCTTCATATGTTGATGAATTTGCTTGAAGAAACTTTGGAGTGTGGCTTTGGAGGAAGAAGGAGGCTAGGATTTCCTGATTTCTTGCAGTGGGTGAGCTTGGTGGGGCTTGGTTTTTCGTTTGGAGCTGCTTGAGGGTGTGAAACTGAAATATTCTCTCTCAATTTTTTTGATTTTTAAACCATACATTTACAAAGTAACCAAGCACACGTTAAGGTTAGCATAACCCAAAACGTGCATGAAAGAACTCTAACCAAGAATGCGCCCTAAAACCACTTAAGGAGGAGGGGCGGGCATATGGTCAGAGGATCCCTAGGATCTATTGAATCAAAATTACAAGATTATACTGAAAGAGAGAAATTAAACTCAACACCAAGAATGTGCACTCAAGATCCTTTAACAGGCGAGGTGCTAACATATGGTGGAGCACTAATTGCTGAATTGAAAGAACATAGGCGGATAACCAGCCATGAGAGAATTTCCTCGCTACTACCAAACAGTGGGGGGAAAAGATTACAATTTAAACACTTCGTCTGTTGCGACAGGCATCCACTCAAGAGTGAGAATTCTCCACTTTACAGTGGGTAAGATGAGAGATACAAGTTTCTTCTCCACACTGGCGGTAAACCATCCAGGGGTACTTAATGTTAGCTTTAGAAATTACAAGTAAATGCAGCAATAACATATGGTTGGATTAGTACTACTAATTCACAACCTTACAATCCAATAATCTGCAATTTATGAGTATTACAATGATAGACATAGCCACAATGTGAAGAATGATTATCTCAATCTAGAAAGCTCTTAAACATTGAAAAGGAATAAAATCTGATCTCTTTGAAGTCTGATAATTAAAATCAGCAAACTGAAACTGTAAATCAGCAACCTGTGAATCAATAAAATGCTTATATCTTAATCAATTTACCTCCGAATTGCGTGGAACCAAGTGCAATGAACCTTTGGAGGATAAGCGCCCATGCCATGATGAAGAAACAGCTCCAAAACTCAGCATTTATTTATTGGCACAATTCCCAATGCAAACAGGAAGGTACGACCCTAGCAAGGGCGATTTTTGCAAGATAAAATAAAATACTTTGAATTAAATTCCAGTCTTTTGTGGAAAGGGGCGCGCTTGGTCTAGAATCACAATGCATCGATACCCAGAACAAGATTAAATTTATTCAAAAAGCTGCTCACAAAAATCAACTTCAGCTGTATGAACATCAACAACATAGAAAGTGAAAATAATGTCAAAATCTTCCACATTGAAGCTCAATGTGCACTTCTGGGTGAAGCACACTCTCAATCAACCATCTAGGAGACCATAGTTTCAGGCCCGAAGAATGGAGTAGAATTGCTAAGCTCTCCCTTAGCTGGATTTTGAAATTAATTCAGCAGCATAACTTTACAACATTTTCCAAAGATATCAAAAGCTGGAGCAAGACTTCTCTTTTATAGAAAAAGAGGTGACTTTACAAATTCCCAAAACTCCTTCAAGACTGGGACACCAAAAGTTCCCTTTTTGCAATATTTTATAATTCACAAATATTTAATCCCTCTTAAAAAGGCGTCCACTTCAAGGCATAAATAAACTTATTTAAATGTTTAATATTTCCTTCATGAAGGTGTCCCCCTTCATGGCCACCTTTTAAACACAACTTAAAGTTAATGAGCTAGGCCAAGGGGTCAACTTGAAATTAAAACATTAATGCCTTGAAATATATTATTTCACCAAAATGGCCTCAAAATGTTGAAAGCCAATTATGCTCCAAACTGCACTGCCCAAAATGGAAATTGAGCTGAGTCCTGATGCTACTGCCCAAGATGGCACTGCCAGAAATAGAACTTACTAAAAATAGTAAATTCTGAAAGATGCCCAATGCCTTTGCAGGTCATACCACTGCGAAGCTCTCTGAAAACCCGAAACGAATCCGCAATCTTTATTCATGCAAACCTTCTTTAGAACCCCTATAAAATAGGAAACCCTAATTTGCACATTTGAGTAGCCTACGGATTTTCGGAAATAGGCTAAATCCAAATGAAGGGCGTAGGGCAAAATTGGGGACATTACAGAAACACCACCTTAAGGTTGCTGATCAGTTTTTAGTTGCTTCGTTGGAAGTCATAAGTTGCTGTTTGCAGGTTATTCAAGCTAGTTTTGAGTGGGTTTTGAGCTGCCATAGCCCTCAATCATTTTGTAAGGGAGCTGTTTGCTTTTTGAAGAATTTTGGGGTTGTTTTGAAGATGCTACAGCCAGCCGCCCTTTCTTGAGGGTTTCATCAACACTAAGGGAAAAAATGCCTATCTTGTGTGGCTGCAACTTCACCAAAAAGGGGCGCCCTTGCCCTAGGAAGCCTTCCAATTTGGATTTTGGTGGGAGAAGTTTGTATTTTAGTGGCTGTGAGCAATTTAGTGGGGTTTACTACTGTAGCAAATGTAATGTCCCCAATTTAGCCTTACGCTCTTCTTGAGGTTTTAGCCTATTTCCGAAAATCTGTAGGCTATTCAGTAAGCAAATTGGGATTTCCAGTGTTTCCTGCTCAGCTTGGTTTACTGTGGTTTTAATGCATCTTTACTATTTTTAGCAATGGCTATTTTTAGTAAGGCTATATTGGGCAGTATCGTCATCAGCAGTGTTGTGTAGTTCATCATCCAGATTTGGTAATATCTCAGTTTTCAGTTTGATGGTGGTTTGTGCCTTGGGCTAAGTTCATACTTAGCTAAAATGTGTTTTGGAGTTGTACCTCACGCCTAGCTTAATGACTTTAAGTTGTTTTTAAGTTGGGAAATGTTTATTCATCATCTTAAGTGGGACGACTTGAAGGGTGGAATAAAGTGTTTATTTGATATTTTAAATGAAGCCTTTTTGGAAAAAGTGGCGTCCCTTTTGGAAAGTGAAGAGTTACTTTGGAAGTTCAAGTGTTTCATCTTCTTTTGGTGAGAGCTTATATATTGGCGCCTTTTCCTTTGTATCTTAGCTTGGAAAATTGAAAGTAGTATTATGCTGCTGGTTTGAAACCAGAACCTAGCTAAGGGGAAGCTTAGCGAATTCACTCCATCCTTCGGGCCTGCAACTATGGCTTCCTAAGTGGATTATCATGGCTGTATTTCACTTTGAAATATAGATGGAACTTCAATTGTTGGAATTGAGCAGGTTGTTGATGTAAAACCTGTTTTTACAAGTTGCTGATTTAGACTGGCTGAAGCTATTTTCTGTTCATAGCTGCAAGTCAGATTTTTGTATGCTTCTAGGTGTTAGCCCATGCTGTTCCACTGTGAAGGGTGTTCCTTTCTGCAAGTTTGCAGGTTTTATCGTGGAGTTTCTGATTTTTGGGAGAAGGTCGACCCTTCTTGAAGGCCGTACCTTTCTTCTTTGCTACATTGGGAATCGTGCCTCCTGTTGCTACTGTTTCTGGCTTATTTTCTCATTGAGGTTTGGGCGCACATCTCCTATCTGTTGTTTGGCTGTGGTTTGGGAGCTTTCTGAGTGGTTTCACAAAAGATATGTCCAAATTGGTGATCCTTTAACCTGCTAGTTTGATTTTCTGTATTCACTGTTTCTGATCAGATTAGTTGTGTTTAATTATCTTGCTGTTTAAGAGCTACATTGATGCATCTATTAATATTGTAAATGTTAGAGGAAGTGATACTCTAACCTTTGATTGTTTGGAAATTCTTGTTGATACATTGCAGCTGCTATTTAATGATTTGTAAGCTGTTTAGTAGTACTAACAACAGTTTGTTCATTTGCTGCAATTTATTTGTTTGTAATTCCTCCCACAAAATAAGTGGTTGTGTGGACTATATACCCCCCACAGTTTAAGTGGAAGTGAGGTCTTTGGCTGGCTTGCCGACTATAATTGTTTGTAATAATCTCACCCACGTAATAAGTGGAGTATTCCCACCGCTTGTGGATGCCTGCATTTGCAGAAGAAGTTTACTTTCAGTTAATCTAGTACTCCACCATATGTTAGCACCTCGCCTTGCAAAAAAATCTTGCGTGCACATTCTTGGTGTTGAGTTTAGCTCTTCATTTCATATTATAATTCAAGTTATTAGATCCTAGGGATCCTTTGACCATATGCCTGCCCCTCCTCCTTAAATGGTTTTAGGGCACATTCTTGGTTAGAGTTATTTCAATTGTCTTTTGGTTTAAGAGCTAATTCTTAACGGGTGTATGATTTGCATTGTTGAAAACAAAAGAATTAAAGGCAAAAATTAAGGGGTATATTTCAGTGGTATCAGAGCTTGTTTTCCTGCCATCCTATGAGTTTCAGTGCTTCATGTTATCAGATGAGAGTCAGAGAAGACCGATACTACATCAGAAAGCAAAACAAAATTAGTTTCAGCTTCAAAAGTTTTTTGAAGTTGACACTATTTCAAAGGTTTTCAGAATTCTTGTCTTGCCAGTTAAGCTATGGCTTCAGATGAAGAAAAAGATTTGGCAAGATCTTTACACCTTGTAGGTGCAAGGCTCATTTATGAATGTTAGACAAGGGAAGAAGAGGTGAGACTACTTCTAATGTTGGAACAATGTTTGAGTCAGGTGAAACAGTCACCTTCAGGGATAATTAAAACAGCATTGGCGCCTGCAGTGACTTTTCTGAAACAATCTTATTGGTTGAGGCATCTAGATGATGAGATCAATTTGCTGGTTACTTCATGCCTTAGTGAAGTGATGAGAATTTGGGGCACCGTTGGTACCCTATGATGATGATACTATGGAAAGAGTTCTTCATATGTTCATAGAAAGTTTTCAAGATCTCGATGAAACTGATAGCTATCAATATTCTATAAGAGTTGCTATACTAAAGATATTTTCAGAACTCAAAACAAGTAAGTTGTTGGTTGAATTGGGTATGCATAATCGAATATATTATTTGATCCATTACCTCTTCATTTCAACTTGGAGTGAACAAGAGGAGGAGGTAGTTGCAGCAATGAGAAACATCTTAGTTTTGATTATCAAAGAGCTGGATGACATTCCAAATTCCGTCCTATCTTTCCTGCTAAACATTCATGAACAAGAAGGGAATAACTCCTCTACTGCTGGTTTGTTGATCAGAGATTTGTTCATTCAGTGTGAGGAAAAATTGAGGCCACACTTGAAGGAGACAAAGCAGATTAATGAGGTGGTCATTAATGTAGAAGACGGGAATAAAATGTTGTTTCTCAATGATTCTATGGCGGATTCTCATGATGCACCTAATAATATGCATTTGTTTGCACATGCTAAGGATGAGTGCAATGAGGCAACATCGGTTTTAAATATACATGAAGAGTCTATGACAAGTAATCAAGAAGACTTCCTTGGATTGCTTGTGACAAATAATGAAGAAATCAGCAATGTACCTACACATGAAGAGCTTATTGAAGGTAAGAAGAATATAATCTTCAAATCAGCTAACAGTGATGATTTCTTACTTCATTGTAACAATGGAGATTTAGAAGGTTTTGAGTTTGACTATCAAACTACGCTCTTGGGAAAAGATAGCTATGAAGATATCAGTTTTGGTGTTTTGGGAGGTGTCTTGTTCAAAAAGTCAACACTTCAAGAGCAGGACGAAGAGAACTTTCTTTTTTATCATATAAATCAGCTTTTTAACATTTGGGATCCAGGTGTGAAGGTGTCTAAGGTTGTCAAGGAACCTTTATGGGATAAATTTCCATTTGATCCCAATATAGTACAAAATTCTGATTTCAATGCAAGCTATGTGATAGCCATGGGAGGAGAAAATGTCTTTGACAAAGAAGCTTGCATGGAAAAGCCCCATAATGACTCAATGATCAAGTTGGGGGTTGCTAAAACATATGATCAAAGTATCAGTGAGGTGGAAGCAGTTTTAGAAGACCAAAAGGCCCTTGCTGATGAAAAGATTAAAGAGGATCTCAAATACAAATCTGATTTTCCAATTCATGAAGCTGATTGTAAACAAAGGTTTGAAGAATTGGTAAAATTTGATCCTCTTCATTGTCAGTTGATGGGTGGTGAAGGACGAGTTTTGGAGCAGCTATGAGAGCAACAAAGACAAGAAACGAAGTTCTGATTTTGATATGCAGCCTACCGGCAGTTTACCATCCTTGCGTACTTATGAGTGGGAAGGTCAATTATTGATATCCATTGAAGATGACGTGCAAGTCCTATTCAAAGTTGACCGTTCATATAGTTTGATTAAAGAGAGACAAGAAGGAGCTAGAGATGGAGCCACTCTCTTTAATTTGCATTTCATCAAAGATTCCTTAGAGATTAAAAAATCAGATTATCAATTTTGGATTAATGAAAGATCATGCAATTGAATTTGTAAAGAAGGCAATTGCTGCAATTCAAGGAGTTTATATGTTTAATAATCCATCTTTTGAGTTGAGTGTTAATTCAGTTCACTCCAATCTCTTCTTAGGATGGGATTTGAAGACATTACCTGTTCCATGTATTCTTGTTGTTGAAACTTTCATAATGTGGCTTTCATGGAACACTAAAGAGGACACCAGACTTGGGAGATCATTGTTGGCTCTATCTAACATTTGGAATCATAAAGAGAAATTGTTTCGGTGTGTTGGAAAATTTCCATGGTTGATTATCCAAGTAGGGGATTTTCAGCATGTTCTGAAGAAGGTTATCATGTGTGAAAAGAAGGTATGTTGGAGAGATAAGCGTCAAAATTTCAATGCTAGAGGTGTTGCTACCTTCTTTATCAGCCAATTGACGATTATAATTGATCATCTATTGATGGCTCGGAGAGGAAATGGGAGCAAAGAAAGGTTCTTTGCTATGATGGAGTTGTTAGAGTGGGTGTTCCAGCTTTGAATGTGATCGGAATTGTCAAAATGGACGAGGATTTTCAGAATTGCAGCTGCTGTTCCTTTCCCAGCATGCTGATTTCTCTTAAATCTGATGTTGAGTCATTCAAATTTGACTTAATGGGCAGCTGGTATGCTCATAGTTTCACTTCACAATCTCTTTCCAGAGATGATTTTTGGCTTCAAATGGGAAGAATGGTGATTCAGACTAATCCAGACCAGTCTTTGAATAGAGTTAGAGTTCTTTCTAGTAGTCACTTGCCAACATTCTTTGGTACTCATGTTCACGGCAACGAACCTTGGGCTGTTTTGGTTCGTATTTCTGAGATTTTTGGAGAGAGCTATGAAAGATTTCAAGTGTCTTCTTGTATATGTTTGTGATCTTCAGAGAAGGCATTGGACATCCTTGAGGAGCTTTGAGGATGGGGCTACTATGTTTCTGCAAAGGGATGTTTCCCTCTTTACGAATATCCTTGTTGGAGTCACCTTTGCAGTTGTGATTCTATTTGATGCTTTGAAGAGTTTTGTTGATGAGAATAATTTTGAGTTGCTTAGATCTTTGTTCCTTGTGCTCCAAATGATGTTGATCATTGGCATTAATGATATTAACTTCTCAAAGACTTTGGGGTGTGAGATGTTGCAATGTTTTGAATTTTGTTCCTCTTGGTCTTTCAGTTTGAGTCATATGTTCTGTAATCTTTCAGGGTTTCAAAGGAGGACAGTGTTGTTTGGGTATGATGGCTTTGATTGTGTGATCAGTGTGGCGCAACATCAACCTGGTGGGTCTTTTCAGAGATGGATTTGGGACCTTGGGATCGTACTTGGCATAGTAAGGGTCAAACAGTTCTTGGAGTGTGGTGGCATTGCTTGAGGTCAAGCAATTTTGGGAAGGGCGGACTGAAATGTCCCCAATTTAGCCCTACGCTCTTCTTGAGGTTTTAGCCTATTTTCGGAAATCTGTAGGCTATTCAGTAAGCAAATTGGGATTTCCAGTGTTTCCTGCTTAGCTTGGTTTACTGTGGTTTTAATGCATCTTTACTATTTTTAGCAATGGCTATTTTTAGTAAGGCTATATTGGGTAGTATCGTCATCAGCAGTGTTGTGTAGTTCATCATCCAGATTTGGTAATATCTCAGTTTTCAGTTTGATGGTGGTTTGTGCCTTGGGCTAAGTTCATACTTAGCTAAAATGTGTTTTGGAGTTGTACACCACGCCTAGCTTAATGACTTTAAGTTGTTTTTAAGTTGGGGCCATAAAGTAAAATACATTTAATAGTTTATTAAATGTTTATTCATCATCTTAAGTGGGACGACTTGAAGGGTGGAATAAAGTGTTTATTTGATATTTTAAATGAAGCCATTTTGGAGAAAGTGGCGTCCCTTTTGGAAAGTGAAGAGTTTCTTCGGAAGTTCAAGTGTTTCATCTTCTTTTGGTGAGAGCTTATATATTGGTGCCTTTTCCTTTGTATCTTAGCTTGGAAAATTGAAAGTAGTGTTATGCTGTTGGTTTGAAACCAGAACCTGGCTAAGGGGAAGCTTAGCGAATTCACTCCATCCTTCGGGCCTGCAACTATGGCTTCCTAGGTGGATTATCATGGCTGTATTTCACTTTGAAATACAGATGGAACTTCAATTGTTGGAATTGAGCAGGTTGCTGATGTAAAACCTGTTTTTACAAGTTGCTGATTTAGATTGGCTGAAGCTATTTTCTGTTCATAGCTGCAAGTCAGATTTTTGTATGCTTCTGGGTGTTAGCCCATGCTGTTCCACTGTGAAGGGTGTTCCTTTCTGCAAGTTTGCAGATTTTATCGTGGAGTTTCTGATTTTTGGGAGAAGGTCGACCCTTCTTGAAGGCCGTACCTTTCTTCTTTGCTGCATTGGGAATCATGCCTCCTGTTGCTACTGTTTCTGGCTCGTTTTCTCATTGAGGTTTGGGCGCACATCTCCTATCTGTTGTTTGGCTGTGGTTTGGGAGCTTTCCGAGTGGTTTCGGGAAAGATACGTCCAAATTGGTGATCCTTTAACCTGCTGGTTTGATTTTCTGTATTCACTGTTTCTGATTAGATTAGTTGTGTTTAATTATCTTGCTGTTTAAGAGCTACATTGATGCATCTATTAATACTGTAAATGTTAGAGGAAGTGATACTCTAACTTTTGATTGTTTGGAAATTCTTGTTGATACATTGCAGCTGTTATTTAATGATTTGTAAACTGTTTAGTAGTACTAACAATACTTTGTTCATTTGCTGCAATGTATTTGTTTGTAATTCCCCCCAAGAAATAAGTGGTTGTGTGGATTGTATACCCCCCACAGTTTATGTGGAAGTGAGGTCTTTGGCTGGCTTGCCGCCTATAATTGTTTGTAATAATCTCACCCACGTAATAAGTGGAGCATTTACACCGCTTGTGGATGCTTGCATTTGCAGAAGAAGTTTATTTTCAGTTAATCTAGTACTCCACCATATGTTAGCACCTCGTCTTGCAAAAGGATCTTGCGTGCACATTCTTGGTGTTGAGTTTAGCTCTTCATTTCATATTGTAATTCAAGTTATTAGATCCTAGGGATCCTCTGACCATATGCCCGCCCCTCCTCCTTAAATGGTTTTAGGGCGCATTCTTGGTTAGAGCTATTTCAATTGTCTTTTGGTTTAAGAGCTAATTCTTAATGGGTGCATGATTTGCATTGTTGAAAACTGAAGAATTAAAGGCAAAAATTAAGGGGTATATTTCAGCAAATCACTATTCACAGTGCTGTATGGCTGTAAGTTAAAGTGTGGGTTTTGATGTAGTTAGTTTCGAATATGATGTAAGCCATCTATCTTATGTGATCTATTATGGAATGAAGAAAGCATCTTTGGCTATTGATTTGAGTAATTACTTGAGTTATTACAATAGATTAGTTTATTAGAAGTTTCAACTATATGCATATGCTCTTTAGTACTATTTCAGTATTACTAGCAAACAAACTCAAACACAAAAAAAAGAGAAATACAAACCAAACAAAAAAAATCAAACCTACAAGTTCAGAGAAACAAAATCATCAAAGTGGTGGATCACTATATTGGTATCAAAGCCTTGATCCTGCCATCCTAGAGGGTTAAAGTTTTTCATGCAGCCACAGGAATTAGGCCCTCACATATATTACACCCGTCAAAGAGTAGGCCAACAAAGAAATCAGATTACTGATATACAACAGGCTTCAATTGGTGACAGGGGAAATGGTAGTCCACCTAGAAATGAAGGAGGAAATAGAGGACATAATGAGGACCAAGATGACCGTGAGCTTTTTAGATGCTCGGCAACTGGACAGGAACAGGTTGGAATGGCTCAACAAGAACTTATTATACAGTTGCAACAAAGGAATACTCAAGGAAGACAAAACCAAATACTTGATGATAATAGGAGCGTTGTGGGGACCCCCAAGACATAATGAGCACCTACTCGTATTGCTGATAGGCCTACATGTCCTACCTTTTTGACAAATGAACCAAAATAGGAAAATGTTGAAGAGGAGGGTGAGGCAGTGTTTGCAGATAATATCATGGTAGCAAATGATGAATGGGAGTTATTAACATCACAGGTCAGGGAGCACATGAGTTTCGACAGATTTGTAAGTCAACGAAGACAGCATTACAGAAAAAGGCCAGATAGGAGGCCTTAAAATCAAAATAGAGACTTGAAACATGCCACTGGTAAACTCACCTTTCCTACATTCGATGGTAGTGGTAAGACCATAACACAAGCTTGGGTCCACAAGCTGGATACGTTCTTCCCTCTTCAACCAATGGCAGAGGAGGACGCAATTAAGTATGCCAGCTTACATTTGGAGGGAGTAGCCCATGATTTGTGGTATCATGGGATGGTCACATTGCAGCATAACCGCATCACCTCTGACCAGGAGTTCGTCGACAGGTTGGTTGAATGCTTTGATAAGAAAGATCCAGAAACCTATTTCAGAGACTTAGTTCAACTCAAACAAGTTGGGAGTTTGGAGGGATATATAGGTGATTTTCAGTGGTTATCAGTTATGGTTCCCAACATATCAAAAAGAAGATTGGTTGTATTATTCATCGAAGGTCTATCGGAACCATTGAGAGGTTGGATCAAAGCTTTTGATCCCCCGACTCTACAGGAGGCTATGAAAAAAGCTAGGAGCATGGAACTTGCAGCTCCACAAAGTAAGTTCTCTTCTAGAGCATCATCTTCATACAAGGATGGGAAATCATTTTCTAAGAAGAAGGAAAACTTAGATTCCAAAGGGAAATTAGTAGCCCTGCTAGACAAAGAAACCATTGATGACTTGCGCAGGAAGAAGTTGTGCTTCTATTGCAAAGGACCCTATGATGCAAACCACGACTATCCTTTGAGACCTAAGGGAAAGGCTAACCGAATAATGTGGGAATTCTATGAGGATTTTGAATCTGAGAAATCAGACTAGCACATTGAGCATGAGGAATCCGAGTTAGAAAAATCTGAAAATGAGGTTGAAAATGACGCTGAAATGGAGGAGGAAGTTAAGCTTCAAGAAGCACGTCTCACTAGCATACAACGGGAGGGCTCTTTCAGGATGCGAGGGGTCTTAGCTGGGAAAAATATCATTACCTTGTTAGATATAGGGGCCACACATAATTTTATTGATGCCAGGCTAGTTGAGAGGCGTGGGATTGAGACCGAAGAATTTGAGGGCATAAGAGTGAAGGTCATAGATGGCTACACTCTCAAGTGTGATAGGATGATTTCAGATCTCCCTATGCGGTTGAATAATTATGATTTTAAGGCAGATTTCTATGTGGTGAATATGGGAGACACTGATATGGTTCTAGGGATGAAATGGCTTCATGACATTGGAGAGTTTACCCTTAACCTTCATGATATGGAGATGAGATTTAAGGTGGATGGGAGGAATCATATGTTGAAGGCCATCAGAGATAGTAATTTCAGAACGATATCTTTTAGTAGAATGGAGAGACTCATGAGACATGACATGATTGAGTGGGCAACATAGTGCATGTTGACGCCATCACAAGAGGAGCAAAAAACCCCAGTTTATTATCCAAACATACAAGAGTTGAGGATTAAACACGCTAAGGTGTTCAGTGAGATTCCACCTGGTAGATCACCAGACCGTGGTATTGAACACATCATTGAGTTGGAGGAGGGCGCTAAGCCCGTGATTGTCACACCTTATAGGCATCCTAAGCAACTTAAGGATGAAATAGAGAAAACGATTAAGGAGTTGCTCGCTATGGGACATATCAGGCCTAGTATGTCACCATCCGCTTCATCCGTTGTGTTAGTGAAGAAAAAGGATGGTACCTTGCGGATGTGCATTGATTACAGATTGTTGAATAAAAGGACAATAAAAAACAGGTATCCTATTCCCCGGATTGATGAGCTACATGGTGCTCGTTGGTTTTCAAAATTAGACTTGAGATCGAGGTATCATCAAATTCGTGTGAGGGAGCAGGTAATTGAGAAAACAACCTTTCGTTGTCATTGTGGACAATTTGAGTTTCTAGTCATGCCATTTGGGCTAACCAATGCCCCTGCTACGTTTCAATCTACCATGAACAGGGTCTTCTAGTCACAACTGAGGAGGTTCGTACTTGTTTTCTTTGATGACATATTGGTATACAACAAGGCTTGGGAGGAGCATATTGCCCATTTGGATATGGTATTGGGTATTCTTGGTAGGGAGTCCTTGTATGCCAAGGAATCAAAATGTAATTTGGGTATGTCGGAGTTGCTGTACTTGGGTCATATTATTAGTGCAGAGGGTGTGTGTATGGATCCTAACAAGGTCAGAGCTATTATAGAATGGCCTACTCTCGAGAATCTTACTCAACTTAGAGGATTTTTGGGCTTGTGTGGCTTCTACCACAGGTTTTTCAGTGGATATTCGCGACATGCCGCGCCACTTACAGACTTGACAAGGAAAGGGGCATTCGTTTGGACTCTTGAGGCACAAGAGTGTTTTGAGATGTTTAAGCAACTGATGACTTCTTGTCCTGTCCTTGCATTACCAGATTTCACTAGATCCTTCGAGCCTTTAGTGTGACGCTTAGGGTGAAGGGATTGGCGCCGTCCTTATGCAGGATAAGCATCCGATAGCATTTGAGAGCAGGAAGTCAAGAGGACTAGAGATAAGTTATAGCATCTATGACAAGGAGATGTTAGCCATCATGCATGTGTTGGCCAAATTCAGGCAGTACCTTGTGGGTAGCAAATTTTGCGTTAAGACCGATCACAATAGCTTGAAGCATTTCCTAGGACAGCAGGATCTCAACGATCGTCAACAGAAGTGGGTGAGCGAATTGTAATCATATGACTTTGACATTGCCTACGTCAAAGGGTCCCAGAATGTGGTTGTTGATGCCTTGTCTCGCCGTCCACATTTGAGTTCCATGGTTGAGATTTTAGAGAATTGGAAACATCTAATAACAGTAGAGTATGCCAAAGACTCTTCGGCGTCTGGCATTGTTGAGGGTTCGGTGCAAGATAGTAGATATTCAGTTGTAAATGATCTTATCATTTACAAAGGAAGGATTTTCTTGACCCTAGGATCATAAATGAAGAACACAGTATTGAGGGCCTTTCATGATGCACCCATGGCCGGACATCCGGGGTATTTCAAAACTTACAGGCAGGTTTGGGAATGTTTCACTTGGAAGGGGCTCAAGTCAAATGTCCTGTGATATGTCAGAGAGTGTCCTGTTTGTTAGCAGGATAAATAGGAGCACACCCATCCTGCTGGGTTACTACATCCACTTCCAATTCCTGATAGGAAGTGGGAATGCTTGTCGATGGACTTCATTATGGGCTTGCCGAAAGCCCAAGGTAGAGACTGTATCTATGTAGTTGTTGATCGCCTCACAAAGTATGCGCATTTCTTTCCGATAGCAGCTACATATTTAGCTACACAGGTAGCAAAATTGTTTTTTTGTGAGGTGTTCAGGTTGCATGGGCTACCCCGCAACATCGTCAACGATAGGGATAGTCGGTTCTTGAGCCACTTCTGGTAGGAGCTATTCAGGCTTTGTGGGACCGAGCTTACTCTGAGCACTAGCTACCACCCACAGACTAATGGTCAGACGGAGAATGTAAATAAATGGGTGGAAGGATATCTTCGAAACTATATATCAGGACAACAAAAAGGTTGGGTGAAGTGGATTCATCTTTGTAAGTATTGTTATAATACCACACACTACACGTCAATTCAGATGTCCCCATTCATGGCATTATATGGGTATGAGGCGCCCACCTTTCTTGATTTGTTGTTGAGTGATAGTAGAGTGCCCAGTGCTGGGGATCTTTTACAGGAGAACCAGGATATTATGAAAACTCTCCATGAGAACATTCAGAAAGTACAAAATCAGCAAAAGCAGTATGCGGACCAGAGGAGAGTTGAGCGTTCTCTTGAGGTTGGGGATATGGTGTATTTGATGTTGCAGCCCTATTGCTAGTCTACTCTCAGGAAGAGTGGTGCGGAGAAACTCAAGCCGCGATACTACGGACTCTTCAGGATCATCAGACGGGTAGGCGAGGTGGCTTATGAGTTGGACTTACCGGAAAATAGCAGGGTACACAATGTATTTCATGTGTCACGCCTCAAGAAGGCATTAGGACATCGTGTTGTTCCTTCCATAGCTTTACCACCCCTGGATGATGAGGGGAAATTGATTTTGGTACTTGAGGCCATCTTAGATGTCCAAGAAAGACAGTTGCGGAGTTGGGTCATTAGGGAATATCTAATTAAATGGAAGGACTTGCTGGTAGAGGATGCTACATGGGAGAGCGAGGACATTTTTGCAGCATCTGGAGTTGAGATTGCTTGGGGACAAGCAATTTCAGGGAGGGCGGACTGTGATGTCCCCTTCTATTTTGACACCTGTACGTCAGTGGATTAGCCTATCATGCCGACCCTCGTAGGCTAATGTTTCTGGATAGAGGGTCACTTGGTCGGGCACTTGGTCGTCAAATTGCAGTGTTGATGGCAGGGTGAATTGTTGCATTTGGCATGATACTTGTGCTTAATTTAATGATATTCACCTTTTATTTCACCATCCTCAGCCTAAGGACCATGTGTCTTTTAAATGAAGGGGTCACTTTATATTTTTTAGTTACTATTCATTCTTAAAGTGAAAAAATGTTATAACTTAAGTGAATAGTGCTCACTTTAATGAATAGTGTTTTCAATGTTAAATTATAAATAACAAGAGAGAAAGTTCGACCCTCTTCATATGTTGATGAATTTGCTTGAAGAAACTTTGGAGTGTGGCTTTGGAGGAAGGAGGCTAGAGTTTCCTGATTTCTTGCAATGGGTGAGCCTGGTGGGGTTTGGTTCTTTGTTTGGAGCTGTTTGAGGGTGTGAAACACCACCTTAAGGTTGCTGATCAGTTTTTTGGTTGCTTCGTTGGAAGTCATAAGTTGCTGTTTGCAGGTTATTCGAGCTAGTTTTGAGTGGGTTTTGAGCTGCCATAGCCCTCAATCACATTGTAAGGGAGCTGTTTGCTTTTTGAAGCATTTTGGGGCTGTTTTGAAGATGCTACAGCCAATCGCCCTTTCTTGAGGATTTCATCAGCACTAAGGAAAAAAAAAACGCCTATCTTGTGTGACTGCAACTTCACCAAAAGGGGGCGACCTTGCCCTAGGAAGCCTTCCAATTTGGATTTTGGTGGGAGAAGTTTGTATTTCAGCGAGTGTGAACAATTTAGTGGGGTTTACTACTACAGCAAATCACTATTCACAGTGTTGTATGGTTGTAAGTTAAAGTTTGGGTTTTGATGTAGTTAGTTTCGAATATGATGTAAGCCATCTATCTTATTTAATTTATTATGTAATGAAGAAAGCATCTTTGGCTATTGATTTGAGTAATTACTTGAGTTATTACAATAGATTAGTTTATTAGAAGTTTCAACTACATGCATATGCTCTTTAGTACTATTTTAGTGTTACTAGCAAACAAACTCAAACACAAAAAAAGAGAAATACAAACCAAACAAAAGAAATCAGACCTAGAAGTTCAGAGAAACAAAATCATCAGAGTGGTGGATCACTACATTAATTGCCCATTATGGTTCCTGCAGAGGAGTGGAGAATCTTCTGTTCATTTATTACCCCACTCCTCTCTGTGGTGGTTTTTAGGGCAAAACCCTAATTAGGGCATATGTGGCTCAATCTGAGCCCTTCATTGTAATCAAATCTAAGCCATCCGTTGGACTTGGCCAACTATAAAAGGGGCATCCCCCCTCATTTGTAATAGATTAGATTAGATTAAGAAATCAGAGAGATAGCTAGGAGATAGAGCTTAGAAGTAGCATAGCATAGATTGCATAGTTTAGATTGAAGAGGAAAGAAAGTTTTCCATTTGAAGACTTTGTAAGAAGTTGTTGTGAACACCCTCATAATACAAAGATTTATCATTGCTTGGTGGTTCTATCTTTTATTGTGAGTAGCTAGCAAGGCTTTTTCATCTCTCCGATTCACTTAGGATCTTAAAGTAGCTTAAAGTAGAATAGATTTTATTTCATGGAAGTAGTCGGTAGTGGTGGAATGTGGCATTTAATTTGAGCAAGCTTCGTTTATCCATACCACTAGCAGGTTCACTGATGATGGGTTTGCCTTGCGTGGTTAATTGGAACATTGTGAACTTATGCGTCGTTGTGACGGTTTCTGCATGTTAAATCGTGGTCTGAATATCTCTCATTATCCCTTTGAAGATTGCACTGGTTCTGCGGAAGCTGTCCGGAGTGAGGCAAAGCAGAGCTTGGTTTGAAGTTTGCAAGAATTAATCTTTGCATTCCGCATTTAGAGTAGATGGTAGCATCTCTAATCCTTACATCCTTTTACATTCAGTATTACCCAGTTAGTTTAAGAACCCGAGCGTCATTGACAAATCTCCCGAAATTTGAGAATCCTTTCTTCTGAATGAGCAACTCAGGTAAGTCCCCTTGAAATAACCAGCAAATCACATCAAGCCAACTGAGACTATCCCCTGCATAAAGAACCTTGGAGTTGAACGTATGATCTTTCAAGCAATCTAAGCATGCAGAATACTTTGATCAAGAGAGGATAGAGTTACTGTTTGAAACTTTATTTTGTGTTGGTGCGGTCATAAAACACCTGTCAACAGATAGTATGATAGTTAAAGAGATTTTGTTTCACTTGGTGATGGCAAGCCACATGTAGTTGAAGGGATATATGAGGTGAGAATTGTACTTAGTAATATCATTAAAGTTTTAGTATAAAATGTCTATTATGTTCCAAGTTTGAACAAAAATTTGCTCTTTATTAGCTAGATTACAAAAAAATCTTAACTTCCTAGTTCAATTTCATGGGATGAAGTGCATTGTTTTTTATGTGAAACAAGATAAAATAATTGCTCTAGGCATTAGGCCAAACAATGTGTATAGATATTTATACAAAATTGTTGATCCTGCTTTGCATGTTGCATCAAAGGAAACTTGGTCTTGTCATAAACTTGAAGATTTTAGTATAAAAGCTAGTATTGCACTGTTGAAAGATGTATTTCCTAGTTTCTGTTGTTTTGAGAGAAAGATAAGGGGGTGAGATGGAGGCCATATGTCACGATCGAATAGGGTGAAGATAACTGACATGACACTCCTTATTTATAACCATCCTCTAAGGCTTGAAGAGAGCTTCTTGGCTCATAATTACGGTTTTCAACTTGAAGAATGGTGGAGGAATGAGATAAATTTTGGGAATAATTTCTTCCATGCTTTTCTTTTGTGAGATGTACTCCATTCTTCTTTATGCAAAATGTCTTAAAATTTTTGGAGGATTATGGAGGAGGATTTTGATGACATGTGTGCTTAGAATGGAGCT
Source organism: Sequoiadendron giganteum (assembly GCA_007115665.2). Lineage (NCBI taxonomy): Eukaryota > Viridiplantae > Streptophyta > Pinopsida > Cupressales > Cupressaceae > Sequoiadendron > Sequoiadendron giganteum. The sequence continues at coordinate 472,449,046 of CM021107.1, read as the reverse complement.
TATCCAAGGAAGAGTCTTCTACGCACCATCTAACAATACAATGACAGAACAGTCAACAAATACAAAGCCCATGGACTGTTTTGTTTGACAAGACTGTTTTAGCAGCACATATAATATTTGATGTGTGTAAACCAGCAATAAGAGTGCAGATAAATTTGTTCTTATATTTTTTAAATAATATGCAACTTAACTGTTATAAACTTATAAGCAATATAAATCAACCATTGGCCCCCCAAAAAACCTGATCTGTAAAAATGTATAGCTAATAACCACTTGGTAATGAAAGATGAATGTATTAACAGCCCTTGGGGATTAATGAGAGGACAGGTTGTTCCTAATTCAACACTGAAGCAAGATTCACATTTGGCTGGAAGGAAACTATGAAAATTGAACAAAAGAAGTGAGCCCTTCAACCATTGGAAGATGAGTCTACAAATCACGCTTTTATTAATAGGACTCCTCCATGACAAGGTAAATCCTCTCCTAAAGAGCTCACATAAACACATAGAATGGGATCAAGGATGATGGAGAACCCAAGGGTCAAGTCAATTCTCTTTTCTAGGCCAGAACTCAAGCATCTGCTTATCTCACCATAGGAATGGACTTAGGTCACAAAAATGGAAGAATTTCTCACAGCCTGATCCCCTCTTTACTCAATTCTGAAGTCAACATTCAAATTCGAAGACAATTTTATTATGCTTCTCTCCCCTACACATGAGCTATCCTGCTCGGTCCAACCTAGTACTCAACATCTACCCTAGCTGCTCTTCATTGATGTGATGGCCATTATGGAGTCCTTTCTAAGCACCAAGAACCCAACGCTTCTTCTCTGTGCAACTTGTTTGCCACTAACTTTAACCATGGCACTCTCTCTATATTGATGGACATCACCTAAGAAACTAAAAACATCATGAAAATAATAAAGGAAAAAGTTATGCATAGAACTTATTTGTATAGTGTCATCTTCATTCTACTTCACAGTGTTATGAAACAACAAAAATAAATGAATTTGGTAATGTATGGGTTGAGATGTTGAGGAAGGTTGTTGAACACCATAAAAAACATTTAGAAGAAGTCAATGGTATGCTTATTTCTGATTGAGCGTGTAGGAAAATTGCAATAAACATAGATTGAAAACGCATTGACTACTTAGCTAACTTTTTGTGACTTGTGATTTTTTGAGCTCGCCAAGTCGAGCTGACTTGAACTCATGAGCCATGTCATGTCAAGTAGTCAACAAGTTTTTTTTGAGACTTGGCCAAGTTTCATACACAGACTCCTATGGTTTTTGGCCAACTCACTTGGCAACAAGTTATAACAAAACCCATGTGATTTTAACACATCTTCATTTTTTTGACATATTTGGCCTTATTTTCCTCAGAAAAGTATGTCTTCAGCATCCACATGACAAGAACACACTGAGAGAAGGGATTGGAAGGAGATTTTAAGGCACCTTCAAAGATTTAAACTAGTATGTATCTATTTTTTATTGGATTAGTTAAAAACCTAAGGGAAATGTTGTCCATTTCCCCTTCCCCCCATCATTTCCTAACATTTTTCTATTGTACTGGCATTCTATTTTCTCTTATAAAATGTTTGTCACTTTGTTGATTTTTTTTTCAAAACCTTGTAGATATTTTTTTTTGCTATGTTAAAATCAGCATGTCAAATTCAACACATAAATGGTAAGAGAGATCATGCATGAAAGTATGGAACATCGGGTGTCGTCAAGGGCCAAGTCCATTCAATGAATGTAAGCTTCTTATGGCAAGGGGAGTTAATAGAGTAAAATACTACCTTGCTAAAATATTAGACATGATGTGAAGACATGCCCTAGTGAGTCCAAAGAGGTTATGAGAGAAATGAATGCCCTACTTGCTAGGTATGAAATGAAAAAAATGGAAAAGTAGAGGACAAAGGAAGCAATGGCAGCGGAAATGAATGTCAATCCTAATTTATCTATAGATTCCTTTGCTGCCCCAAACATTAGTCATCTTGTTTCCTCTACTAGTGAGACTCCTAAGGGTTCTACTACTACTTGTCTTCTTTCTTCATCGACATCGAATTTCTATATTCCACACAATGTTCCAAGAGCCAACCTTCACTTGAAGGTACTGTTTGGAATAAGTTAAAACACCATGAGGCTAGGATGGTAGCACCAAAATTTTGATACTGCAATAATTTACCCTTCAATGTGGTGAACAAACCATATTGAGAAGGGTTGGTGAATGCATTAACAGTTATTTGTAAGGGGTTTAAGAGTCCAACAACTAGGGATTTGAGTGGGCCATTGTTAGAGGAAGTCATAAAAATACATGGATTTCGGTTGATGATTAATAGAAAGTATGGTGGAGAAAGAGGTGTAACATCTTATCAAATGGATGAATAGATGGGCGGAATAGGACTCTCAACTTTTTATTGGCTTCTAATGGCACTTTGGTGTTCTTGGAGTTAATAGATGTCTCACATGAAGTTAAAAATACTGAGACTTTGAGCAATCTATTGGATGGGATGATCCAAGAGGTTGGGGTTGAGAATGTTGTCCAAATTATCTTGGACAACACAACATGTTTATTCCTGGGGAGGCTTATTATGGAGAGACATCCTATTATTTCTTGGACTCCTTGTGTTGCACATTGCCTAGATTTGATGCTTGAGGACATTGGGAAGGTTAGATGGATTAGAAGTGTGGTTGAAGTTGCTAAACAAGTTACCAAATTTATCTACAACCATACTTAGGTCCTTTCTTTGCTGAGAAAGCACATGAATGGAAAGAAGCTTGTGCGACTAAGAGTGACATGATTTGTTATCCATTTCTTCACTTTGCAAAGCAGTTTTTCCTCAATTCCTTCTCCCAAAAAATTTTTTGTGTTTAGTGCTTGGATGGAGTCTCCAAATTCCAAAAATACAAAAGGGTAGAAGGCTGCAAAAACATCTTTCAATGACTTATTCATGAAAAATGTAGAGGAATACAAACATAAATTTTATACGAAATTATCTATTTGCTATGTTTTTGGGGGTTAATTTTGTAATAATTTCAAATTTGTTTGCAATTTTTTAGGTGATAGAACCTTTGGTCAAGGTTCTTTGTTTGGTGGATGGGGATGGCATGCCGATGGGTTATCTCTATGAGGCCATGGATAAGGCCAAAGATGCCATTTTTCATTACAATGGTGAAAAGAAAAGAAAATATGAAATCATTCAACACATTATTTATCATAGATGGATGAACCAACTCCACCAATTGATACATGCCTTGACCTACTACTTGATTCCAAATTTTGACTTCTCTGATACATTTAAGACCAATGAGGAGGCCATAGCAAACATTATCTATGCATTGAGAAGATGGTGCTAAAAATTGAGATGAAAGACAAAGTGCTTGATGAGTTGGAAGTCTACAAGGGTGTGGAGGGGAGGCTCTTTTCTTTAACTAAAGCAATTCATAGGAAAGAAAAATAACTTGGTAAAAAAGTAATCCTTTAATTTTTAGTTGAATACTAGAAATAGAAGCTAGAAACTTAAAAGTTTGAATAAGCTCTAAATTTTTTACTTAGTTTTTTATATTTTTTTAAATGTTTTCTTTGTAGATTTATGGTGGGAGAATTATGGTTGGTACACCAAATCTTTAGAGGCTAGCTATTTATGTTTTGTCCCAGCCATGTAGTGCTTTTGGGTGTAAATGCAATTGGATCCTATTTGAAAATATGCACACAAAGAAGAGAAATAGGTTGACCTAGAATTGCCTCATTGACCTTGTTTATGTTTAGTACAACATTATCTTTCAAACTAGAAAGGTGGAGGGTCCTTCTCATGATGCCATCAACTTGGGTGACGTAGATCCTTTTGATGATTGGACCGTCAAAGAACATAGTGATATCCTGCTTATTGATGAGGATCTTGCTGAATTGGAGAGTCATAGTACAAGCAACAAAGCTGGAGGCAATGGAGGAAAATGAAGAGACTTTGAGGAAACAATTGGTCAACATTTTGATATTGATTTACCTTCTAGTTTGGGGCCTAAAAATTTAAATTACACTAGGAGGGGGAAGAGGAAGACATAGATTTCATTTTGTTGTTTTTTGATATATCATTATACGTAAACAATTATAATGTTGTTATACATTTATAATTTATAATTTTGTTGTACTGCAGTGTATTGTTCGACTTTGAAACTTTTGAAATTTGAAATTTTGAGTTTTAGGGTCATATGACATGTAATGGTTGAATTATGACAAATTGATAATCAAATTCGACTATTGTGTTCTTTAAATGCATTAATTTCTTATTTTTGTGTGTAATTATGAGGTTTTTTTTTGTTGTGTTTTGCTGAGCTTTTGCCGAGTCCTGAGTTCAAGTCAAATTTCTGGTTGTCAAGTTTGCATTTTATAACTATGGAAGAAACAATCAAGAAACATTTTGAAATTACTTCTCTAGAAAAATGGCAAGCTGCTTATGTGGAGCGTTTTGTTGAAGTAAATATTAGAGTTTCTTGATCATGCATGCTATACAAACCACAAGCCTCCTCTTCTACTATTTGGATGGCCAAGCCTCTTCAATGAGGAGAGTGGCACTTAACCCTCCTTGTGGGCACAATAAACCTTGTTCGGAAGTTCAAAAATATAGAACTTCTAGATTCTACGATCTTAATTTTTGTAGTTTTGATGGGCATTAAGCAATAGTACACCAAACTCTTTTTGTGCAAATTTCTGAAGAATCTTGGTTAGTGGTGTGATTATATGATGTATTCTCTCTCAGATTCTAGATTTACTTTCCTATTGTTTGTGTTCCACTTGGCTTGCCTATTTTGATCGAAGCAACCCTTTTGTAAACTCTCTTTATACAATATAATATATTTCCTTTTCCAAGTAAAATGTAATAAGTTTGTTTTTGGTAAAAATGGTACACTTTTGCTTTGGTCTTATATTTATTATTTATTTTGTAAGGCTAATTTCCATTATGTTGGACTTTTTTGTATATATCATGCATCCTATACAAACCACAAGCCTCCTCTTTTACTATTTGGATGGCCGAGCCACTTTAATGAGGAGAGTGGCACTTACCCTCCTTGTGGGCACAATAAATGTTGTTCCGAAGTTCAAAAATATAGGACTTTTGGATTCTATGATCCTCGTTTTTGTAATTTTGATGGGCATTAAGCTATAATATACCAAACTCTTTTTGTGCACATTTCTGAAGAATCTTGGTTAGTGGTGTGATGTATCTCTCTCAGATTCTAGATTTATTTTCCTATTGTTTGTGTTCCACTTGGCTTGCCTATTTTGATCAAAGGAACCCTTTTGTAAACTCTCTTTATACGATATAATATATTTCATTTTCTAAATATAATGTAATCAGTTTGTTTTTGGTAAAAATGGTACACTTTTGCTTTGGCTGTATATTATTTATTTATTTTGTAAGGCTTATTTCCATTACGTTGGAATTTTTTGTATATATTGCCTTCATTGATTTATGGGATTTAGTTTTGTTGTTCAAGTTATAGGTTGTAATATCGTCTTAGCCTCCTAGAAAAATAGTTCAAGGTCAAAAATAATTTCATCACTTCACCTACATTATTTTTTCATGTAAAGTTTAAAACATTAAAAAACTCCAATGTAAAATTTCAACGTGTACTTCTCAAAACCACAAGGAAAGGGTGCTGCAATTCTTCATTAGATGAAACACAGATTTGTGACTAAGATGTTTGAGACGGGTATGCTAGGGCTTAAAGGGTTGATATTATTTTGTTGCTTGTGCAAGAGTTCAGATTGAGAGGAGAATGGACCGGCTGAAGAAAAGTAAGACAAAAGATTCACAAACAAAGGTTAAGGTAAACATTCTAAATAAGTAAATTACTTGTTCCTGTTTGCTGATCGTGGGCCTTTATTTGGAAGCATTTGTCTTTTTGGTTTAAAGCAATTTGAGTTATTACTTTTAAATTGCAACTATTGTTTTCATCTTTAAATTATTAAGCTAATTTCTTGTGCAATATCACACCTGAAGATTCTCTGAGGCAATACAAATTTCCCTGCTCAATGTCACTTGCAGGAGGCGGCTGAGATGGCTGCATTACAACAGATCCATGGAGCACTGCTGTCAGGAAAACCGGCACGATCAGTGACATTGTCGGATTATGAAAATGAAGCTGTTAAGCATCTTTGTTTACTTACAATGAAACCTGTGATATATGTGGCAAATGTGGCTGAATCTGACCTGGTTGAGCCCACCAATAACCCTTATGTTAAAGAGGTGGTGGAAGTTGCATCAAATTTCAAATCTGAAGTTGTAACAGTCTCAGCACAGGTTAGACCTGGTTCTTTATTCCTTGACAGAGCTTCAAACATTTCTAAAATGTTCAGCAAGTGTTTATTGAACTATCAAAATATAAAGCATTTTTTTGTATGCTCATGTACAATCCTATCTGTGTTTTGAGAATGAATGCCACATACATAGTTTCTTATATTAAGAAGAGACCATGTCCTGAATTTCCTTAAATTCTGAAGTTTCAGCCATGTATTCTTTTATGTGTATTCCTATGCATATGGAGTCTTAATGGGATAGGACACATGAGTTTCTTGCGTATGATTTTATTTTCTTTGTCATACTGATGATTCATGCGGCAAGAGCCATTGGGTGAGTTAATTTGGAATGATGGATTATGTGTGGAAAGGAGTCAAGGGAAGTCTTGCATAGGACATGGGCCAAGAAGACATTTAATTCTTTGTAGCTATAAAAAGGGACTATACTCTGATATCAGCTGAGAGAGATGAGCAACATAATCATCTACATACCAAGTATCAAAATGAATTTGTATGCTGAATAATGGAGGGCCTCAAAGGAGCCAGGTAAGAGGGAAATGAAGAAACAACAAGACTGAAAGGACCAACAAGGGTTAGTTGACTCAAGATTTTATAATCCTAAATGTGAAGGATCAGAGTTTTGCTATCAAAGGCATAATCAACCACACTTGCATCCGGACTATGTGGAAATTAAGTGAAGCAGATTCTGGAAAGTAGTAAAGTCAATTAAGGATACCACGCCCATGTCACTCACACAACTGGATAAAATGCTTTCCATAAGTTGTGACATTCTTGATTGTGGATAACTGCCCATTTGTTATGTCTTCTACCAGCTGCAATCTTGGCTTGAGATTTTTTATGTTCTTCCACTTGAAGGTGTGTGAGATACTCATCTAAATATCTACTGAATAGGAATAACAATTAACTACCTTTTAGCTCTTGGGGATCTCAAATGTCCTTAACAAACTAAAAACAAATGATACGAGTACCACTTGGATTCACCAAAGCCATATTGAGAGTAATGTCCTTAGGTCAGAGGTTTATGCAAGAAAATATGGGCAACCTGCAGTGGGTGTTTTGAGGCCACACCCCTAAGGTTAAGTTTCTTCATGTGGCATACTCTTTCTTAAGAAGAATTAAATATTAACATCTGACTTTAGCTTTTTAAAGCCCCCATTTAATTATCTGATTTATTCCCTTAAATTTTGATTTATTTCTAATCCTGGGAAATAGAAGATTAGAAAAACCTCTTCAAAAGTGACACTAGGCGAAGAGGGACATTACAAGTTTGTAAGGAATTCCCTTTTGGATAGAATATCTTTGTTCAACAAATCTATTGTGATCTCTACACTGCCTCCATTTTCTGCCTGGTATGGATGATCCCTTTTGCTGATTGGAATGATACTAACTCTAATTACTGTAGCAAATTTCAAATTGTCAATCCCCAAATGCACCATCTTTGATGGTGGAAGCTTGCTACTGAAGACTGTTGGTAGAAAATTCACTTGCTTCTTCTCTTGAAAAAAGAAAACCTTTTGATGTGCTTCATGCTGATTCTGTCTATGTTAGATGGAGACCTATGATGGCTATTTTAGAAGTTCTTCACTCCATGGACTTGGCTGTATGTATTCACCTGCTTCAGTTGCAAGTTCGTTCGTTCTCTACTTTGAAAATTTGCACCATTACAGTTGGCCCACTCACTAATCTAAATTGTATTAATTATTAACACCAATTTTAAGTAAATAAAACTCAATTTAATCGAATTATCCTTAAATTTAGATTCATTAAAAAGTAAATTGGCTAAATTTAAAAAGTCAAACATAAAAAATCATCTAAATTGCATACATATTAAACATTAACATCTTATATTAAATATTAAAACAAATATTAACATTATATCTGCTTTAAAAATGATTCTAAGTGAGATTCGAAAGTACACTATTTAGTTTAAATTCTAAACATTTAGATTAATAAAATGAATTATCATCTAGGTATGATAATATAAATCTAATTCATCATTTAAATATAAAAATATAAAGTTTTTAAAAATCTAATATAAAATTAAATTGAATGATCTAATATTAAACTTCATCTAACATCTAATTTAACTTAAGCTAATATTAAATATTTATTAGTATTTATTTTATTATTATCTTTTGATTATTTTAACTTCTAAATAATATCAATATTATATTTGACATTATTATTAACTACATAATTAACTTTTATTTCTAATCCAGCATCTAACACTTAATATCTAATTCTATATCTAAATATATTAACTTTACCATCTAAGACATAGTAGCATTTCATTTACATGGCACCATAAAAGTGTAAATGGAGTTCAACTACCCATGTTTTAAATGGGAAAAACTTAGGGAACTAAAAAGCGACATAATATTTGAAAATATAAAGAAAAAACTGATTAGTGCTAAAGGAAAGTACAATGACACAAAAAAACAATATGATCGAATAAATTTTATTCTAATCAAGGAATAAAGGAAGTACCAAAATACATAATAGGTCTATGCTTATATAGAGCAAGGCAATATATAATATGTAGTAACTAATTAAGGCTCAAAACCCATAATAGATGGAACTCACTAAAGCTAGACATGCCTAATAGGTGGAGCTAACTAGTAATAGGAGTATAACCCAAGAAGGACTAGATAAGTGGCAATTAGGTGCATAAGACATTGACATGTAATTGATCAACTTGCTAACTAGGTAAGTGGCAATCAAGTACATAAGACAAGGACATTTAATTTATTGACACAACTAAGTAAGTGAATTTATCCTAACCATCTACATTAAAGAAATATAGTAATAGACTAAATGTGAAAATAAACAATACTTTAACACTAGCCCCCCCCTAAGTGAACTTAGGTAGGGTAGGCAAAGAAGGTTCTCAATAAATGTGTAGCCATGTTAGGTACTCTTGTACAAATTGTAGAGGAGAAAACCTAGAGGAAAAAATCCTTCCAAAAGAAGTGAGAAGGTCTAGGTGATCCCCCATGAAGGAATGATGTCTTGCAGCCCTAAGAGAGTTTGTAAGTGATGATACTTTCTCTTAGTGAAGGGTTTGGTGAAGATATTTGCAATTTGTGTTGCTAAAAGACAATGCTGCAAATTGATGACTTGCTCCTAAGTCAGCTATGGAAAAAAGTGCATGTGGATCTTTATGTGTTTCGTCTGTTGATAATGGGCTGGGTTCTTGAAGATTTTAATGGTACTCTACTTGTCACAAAAAATGACTAATGACTTATGAAAGGGAATTCCAAGCTCAATGAGGATATTATGAAGCCAAATAGCTTCAATGGCGCTATTCACAACCCTTCAATACTTAGCTTGAATTGAAGAAAGAGCAATGACATGATGCTTCTTGCTCTACCAACAATGGGGCTAGAACCAAAATGAAAGTTGCAACCTAATGTAGACTTACGATCATTAATATCACCAGCCCAATCAAAATTTGTGTATCCAATTAAATCTGAATTTATATCTGTTATATAATGAATCTCGTAGTTGTGAGTGGCTTGTATGTAATGTAACATGTGTTTGGTAAATTTTTAATGAAGCTCACGAGGCTTTTGCATGAAACGTGAAACAATGTCAACCACATAGGAAATGACAAGTGTAAGTTAGATAGATAATGCTTCCAACAAGTTGACGATAGAAAGTAGCACAACCAATGGACTTGAACACTTAGCCTCAAGCTTAACTCCAAATAAAAAAGTTGGGGTAAGCTTACAATCAGCCATATGGAACTGTACTATAAGATCAAGAGCATTCTAGGTCTGAACAAGTGTGATCTCAGTCCTGAGAAAGTAGTGCAATAAACCCAAGTTGGTAATGGTGAGTCTATCATGCAAAGTAGTCTTTACTCTAGCAATGATGGATGAGGTTCTCCTTGTCATAATCAAATCATCAACGTAGAGGACTAAAAAAGAAGAGTGCTCCTATTGTGAAATGTAGACATTCAGATTTGAGTGGTTTCGAGAGAATCCAATTGAGAGAAGAAAAGAGTCCATCTTGGCATACCAAGCCGTAGGGGCTTGCTTGAGGTCATAGAGAAACTTCTTGAACCTGCAAACCAATGACGAATCCTAAAGGAATCCTTGTGGTTGCTCCATGTGAATCTCCTCATGAAGATCCCCATGAAGAAATGCACTCATCACATCCATCTAATGTACAACCCAACTATGAGCCACAACAATGGCAAGAGTTAGGTGAATGGAGTTCATTTTAGCAATAGGGACAAAGGTTTCTGTGTAATCAATACTAGAAACTTGTGAGAAACATTTAGCCATGAGTCGTGCCTTGTACTCGTCTATAGTATCATTTGTGAACCAAATTTGGTTTGATAGATCCACTTATGTGGAACTAGTTTTCTTCCCTTAGGAAGTGGAACGAGTTCCTATATGTTGTTCCAAAGGAAAGAATTGTATTCTTCTTCCAAGGTGGAATCCCATTGAAGAATACCTGATGCTTCATGAAATGACATTGGATTTTGAAGTTGTGGTAATGTAGGCATATGGAAGATCTTTATGTTGCATCCAATTCCTTTGAATATCCAAAGGATCCGCAACAAAAGTGCTTGCATTCTACAATGTTTGTTGAGCACAACAACGCATAGAGGATGGTGGGGATGGATGAGAAGATTCCTCAACTTCTTAATGTTGTCTTGATGAACGGGGGGGGGGGGAGGGTTGGATAAATCAACCTTGCAAGTCTCAGAAACAAGAGAAAAGTCCTTTGTGTCACTATCATCAGAATTTGTTGTGAAGGAAGGAGTATTGGAGGATAAGTGGGGAGAACTTTCTTCAATGTACACTTCTCTCAATGAAAAGCCCATTTGTATTTGGATCTATGAGTTGCTATTTGTTAACACCATTGGGATTATGTGATGTACCAACACTCTGCTGGTTTGTTTGTCACTGAGTTTCGTAGATCTGATTTTGTTTCAGTTTGTGTTTGCCTTCTTTGTGCTCTTGAGTTTGTTTGCTAATAACACTAAAATGGTACTAAAGAGCATATGCATACAATGAAAGCTTCAAATAAATTAAGCTACTGAAACCATAGTAACAGAAATCTGCAGAAAATCCCGATTAATCCCGATTTTTAAAAAATCTGCAGGTTAGACGATTTTTTCCCCGATTTTTTGAAAAAATCTTTGGCTTTTTGGTCAACAATTTTTTCCCATTTAAAACTGCAAAATCAGCAAAAACTGCGTTTAAAACCTGCAAAAAGTCGCTAATAAAATCGTGCTGATTTTCATGCGAAAAAAAAAATGAGACCATAGCTTGTTGCATACTATTATGCTTTGATAGATTTTTTCCAAGCATCCATAGCTTGTTCGAAAGCACCTGTTTTAGGCTTTTAGCCATAGCAGCAAGGCAGTGAACTGTTTGATAAAATGCTTTGGTAGACATGTATGACAAATGTCGTAGCATAGACAAAGCAGTGAACTATCTGAAAAAATGCCTCAAAGAAATGTGGTCTCATGGTGATGGAATGCCATGACACTCCATAGCCATAGGCATTCGTCATGGCATTCCATCACCATGAGACCACATTTCTTCGAGGCATTTTTTTAAGAAATTCACTGCCTTGTCTATGCTATTGCTTACTATTATGCTTTGATAGATTTTTTCCAAGCATCCATAGCTTGTTTGAAAGCACTTGTTTTAGGCTTTTAGCCATAGCAGCAAGGCAGTGAATTGTTTGACAAAATGCTTTGGTAGACATGTATGAAAAATGTGGTAGCATAGACAAGGTAGTGAATTGTTTAAAAAAATGCCTCAAAGAAATGCGGTCTCATGGTGATGATTGTCATGGCATTCCATAACCATGAGACCGCATTTCTTTGAGGCATTTTTTGAAACAGTTCAATGGCTTGTCATGGCCTTCCATCACCATGAAACCACATTTCTTTGAAGCATATTTTCAAACAATTCACTGCGTTGTCTATGCTACTACTTAATATTATGCTTTGATAAAAAAATTCCAAGCATCCATAGCTTGTTCGAAAGCACCTGTTTTAGGCTTCTAGCCATAGCAGCAAGGCAATGAACTATTTGATAAAATGCTCTGGTAGATATGTATGAAAAATGTCGTACCATAGACAAGGCAGTGAACTATTTGAAAAGATGCCTCAAAGAAATATGTTCTCATGGTGATGGAATGCCTTGACAATCCATCACCATAGGCATTCATCATGGCATTCCATCACCATGAGACCACATTTCTTTGAGGCATCTTTTCAAACAGTTCATTGCCTTGTATATGGCTTGTCATGGCATTCCAAAGCAGTGAACTATTTGAAAAAATGCCTCAAAGAAATGTGGTCTGATGGTGATGGAATGCCATGACAATCCATAGCCATAGGCATTCGTCATGGCATTCCATCACCATGAGACTACATTTCTTCGAGGCATTTTTTCAAGCTGTTCACTGCCTTGTCTATGCTATTGCTTACTATTATGCTTTGATAGATTTTTTCCAAGCATCCATAGCTTGTTTGAAATCACTTGTTTTAGGCATCTAGCCATAGCAGCAAGGCAGTGAACTGATTGATATAATGCTCTGGTAGATATGTATGAAAAATGTCGTACCATAGACAAGGCAGTGAACTATTTGAAAAGATGCCTCAAAGAAATATGTTCTCATGGTGATGGAATGCCTTGACAATCCATCACCATAGGCATTCATCATGGCATTCCATCACCATGAGACCACATTTCTTTGAGGCATCTTTTCAAACCGTTCACTACCTTGTATATGGCTTGTCATGGCATTCCATCACCATGAGACCACATTTCTTTGAGGCATTTTTTCAAAACGTTCACTGCCTTGTCTATGCTATTGCTTACTATTATGCTTTATAGATTTTTTCCAAGCATCCATAGCTTGTTCAAAAGCACCTGCTTTAGGCTTTTAGCCATAGCAGGAAAGCAGTGAACTGTTTGATAAAATGCTTTGGTAGACATGTATGAAAAATGTCATAGCATAAACAAGGCAGTGAACTGTTTGAAAAAATGCCTCAAAGAAATGTGGTCTCATGGAATGCCATGACAAGCTAAAGCAATTGTCAGCTGCTCCTAGTTATTAGTTATGCAATCTAGAGTAATTGCATAACTGCTTAGGTTGACTTTGTAAAAAGCTATATTGTAATTGAAATTTTGTCATCTATCAGCATCTAGTTATTCGTTATGCAATGTGAAGTAATGCTTTGAGTTTGAAAGATGTGCAATGCAATGAATGTAATCAACGATATGAATATAAACTACAAAAATCTATTTTCTACATTTCATTAGTTAAACTCTTTATTTTATTTGCTCTTTATATCTCTATGCTATGGAAATGCCTTTTGATTTTTAAAAAAAATAGTTTTTATCTCTTGTTCTATAATTTTTTACTTTTTTTTAAATCCAATTTTTTCCCGATTTTTTCAAAAAATCTTATACTTTTGGTTTGCCGATTTATTCCCCAAAAGATTTTTGTTGCTATGACTGAAACAACTTGAGTACATTGCTCAATTTAGAGGCCAAATATAATTTCTTCATTACAAAATAAGATGCTTACAACATATAGTTTTCATCAGATTCGAAACTAAGTATTTCATAAACCATACTTTAACTTACAGCCAAACATCACTATGAATAGTGACTTGCTACAGTACCCACCCCCAAAGAAGTGCACACAAATTTTGGAAGACGAACTTCTCCCACCAAAATACGGATTGGCAAGCCTTCTAAGATAAGGGCGCCCCCTTTAGGAAAGATAGTGTTGTGACCTATTTCACACATCGCCCCATTGCAAATGGGGACCCCCAAGTTTTGATGTCGCCCTCTGAATCGCCAGTTTAGAGTCCTAAATTTGAATAAGATTTTGAGAGTCAGTCCGGCCAAGTTGAAATTTTGAACCCATTTGAAAGCTTAAACGCCATGGAAATGCTCAGAAGACCCAGTAGACGAGGAACGCCATTGCTTTCGGTCAATTCTGACACTTCCTATTTTTTAGGGATTCTGCTTTTTTGCTTTTTGCTTTTTCGATTTTCGGCATTTTTAGGCCATTTTGGAGTTCCTATTTTTTAGGGATGCTTTTTGCTTTTTCTATTTTTAGAAAGTTTCTATTTTTGGATTCCATCAGGCAAGAAATCAACACGCCTCCAGATGTCAAAAGAATCAAGGTAAAATGGCAAAAGTTTTGAAAATGGCTGAGTCATGAAGTTGGCGTCCTCAAGGAAGGAATGGCATGGAGGTCTCCAAGTCCGCCATGGCATGAAGGAAGCCAAGTCCGCCCTTGGCATGAGGAAGCGAAAGTCCGCCCAAGATGTTTGAAGAGAGGTGGATGGCGCAAGACAAGGCAAGTCCGCCCATGGCATGGAGAGAGCCAAGTCCGCCCATGGCACAAAATGGTCAAAGTCAGCCCAAAAGGGTCAACAGCATGAAGTCTAGCAAGTTCGCCCAGCATAAAGGAAAATGGCAAGAGGTCTAAGAAGTCCGCCATATGCTAAAATGGCAAGAAGTCCATGAAGTCCGCCCCAAGAAGTGTGGAGAAGGGTAAAAATATGAAGGGGTTCACTCCAAGATGTTTGGAAGGGGTAAAATTGCAAGGAAAACTCGCCTTATGTGGAATTAAATGGCCAATACGAGTGAAGTTTGCCATTGGACAAGGCACGAATGAAATTCGCCATGGCAAGAAAAGTGTGAAGTTCGCCTAAGACAAATGGAGAATAAAATACGCCATTGGCAAGGAATTATAAGAAGTTCGTCCAACTTTGAAAGGTAAATTTTTCTAAGGCATGAAAAACGGAGAAAGGTCCAGAGAAAGAAGAGGTTTGGCCGGCATGAAAATCACTCCTCAACACAACGGAATGAAATTCTTTGACATAAAATGAAGAGTGTTTGGCAGAGCAACCATGAAGTCCGCCCCTCTCAGCTTGAAAAAAATTCCTAAGGCACCAATAAAAAATGGCAAAGTGGCAGAGATCTCCAAGTTCGCCCAACCCAGAAGATGAGTCGTTTGGCTAAATAAAAATGTCCAGAGAGGTCAGAACTCCGCCTAGAGAGTTGAAATTTGGCAGATGAAACTATTGAGCACATTTTGGCTAGGCGGACAATTTGAAAAGAGATATTTTGCCTCGGATGAACAAACTTAGCCATGTATCAAGGTTAAACGGGTTGGAATTTTAAATATTTTAATATTTTTAATTATTTCCCAACACCTAGGGAATTTTAATTAAAAAATTCAAAGTCTGGAGATTATTTGGAAGATTAAATTATTCTGCCTTAGATAAATTTAAAATTGCCGTGATTCGAAGATTTAAAGTACGTTGGAAAATTAATTTTAAACAATTAATTTAATATCTTTTGATATTTTCTCCAACACTTAGGCAATTTTTTGAGAAATTCGAAAATCTCAAACAGAGGTGGCACAGAGATGAAAATTAGAAACTTGCCTCGACAACTGAAAGTGAAATTAGAAACTCGCCAATCTGAGAAGAAAAACGTTTCTAAAAATTGGAAGAAAATCAGAGAAAAGAAAGCAATTCCTTGAGGAAAATCGCACTTCTCAGCCATAAAATGAGTTTCAGCAACTCATTTCTTCACAATTTCGGCTGAGAAGAGGCTATCTTTCTCGAATCTTATGGGAATCGTTTGCGAAGGAAAATTTAGTGCAAGTAACGTTGCTGTGAGAATCAAGGAAGTAATTTATTGTTGACAGGCGTGATTTTTAGAGAGAAATAATTTATTTCTTTGCTGAAAATCGTACTTCCCAGTATATTGGTGCACTTCCTTTGGCAGATTTTCAGAATTTTAAAATTCATTTGCAGC
Organism: Sequoiadendron giganteum; assembly: GCA_007115665.2. Classification (NCBI taxonomy): domain Eukaryota; kingdom Viridiplantae; phylum Streptophyta; class Pinopsida; order Cupressales; family Cupressaceae; genus Sequoiadendron; species Sequoiadendron giganteum. The sequence goes on along the minus strand of CM021107.1, from coordinate 472,432,908 downwards.
CAGAACACGGTCTTTGAGGTTTGGAAATTAATCGACAATGTGTTTGCACCTCGTTGATATCTTCTACTTCATTTCCGGCACGAACTTCATCCATAAATAGGCGAATTTAATTACTTTCAGCTTGCTTTTTGACAGAAATTTTAATTTAATGAGCTGAAAGTGCGATTTTGTCCAAACTACACCTGGAGTAATTTGATTTTAAAAGTTCTTATATTAATGTTAAGCATTTTGTACTTGCAGGTTGACAGTCAATCAAGAAGAGACGTCCAGGCAAGCACAGATTAAGTTCGTGAACAAAGGATCGCAGCCAGAGACTAAAATAAAATCAAAATGGAAGAACGTCTCTGACACCAATCTTGGTCATATAGACCTAGATGAATTCAAGAGAAGAGTATATGGGCACAACGGGCCTTTACCCACGTCTGCAGCCAGGAGAATGGTAAGAAATGGAATATTTCAAGCTGCCGGATTTCCGCCTGCGCTTGAATGTGCTGAATTAATGGTGGAGTGTGCGCTCCATTATAATGCTGAGTTGAGACAAATTGTGGCGCCTGACGGGAGAATATTGGCACATTTGGGAGAGTTGGCCATACAAGAGGCCTTTGGCATTCCTTCGTATCCTAAAACCACTTATAAAACTAAGGAAGACGCCCAGAGATTGTATGATGAGCAGCCTGACCTTTGTGCCGCCAACATCAACAAGTCATGGCTGGACAAGCCTAGGCCGTCGGTCAAGAAGATGCCCAAGAAGTTGATGCGTACGGACTTCAAGGAGGACTACGGAGACATCATTATCTTGCTAAACAGAATAGCAAGCAGTCCTTTGGGGGCGCCATTTGAGCCATGGATGTACTATTTTATTGAGGACATCACAGAGGGTGTAAAGATGTTTAACTGGTCATGAATGATTAGCAACAACCTCCACAAGCAGCTTGTCAACCTAGAGAAAACGAAAACGTTTTATATGAGTTCTTATGTCATCTACATGTTGGCTAGGACTTACCAAACTTCTCAACATGATTGCCGATATCCTGGATAAGGAGGCTCTACGAGAGAATGACCTGCATTAGAGGTTTTGAAAGGGAAGGTTCAAGAAGGCATCTTCGCCATCACTGGACCTATTTTGAAGCAAGATTGGGTCAAATTGGCGAACTTCTTAAGCATCCGAGAGTCTTTTGAGAAGACCAAGCCAAAGTGGGAGGATACCTTTGCCAGATGCGCCGAGAGTGTGGACGGATTGGAATTCAGGATCAGAATGCTTCCTCAGGTCACCATGGATGAAGTTGCCTTGATCGTGTCCAGATTCATCGAACACACGGCAACGCGGTAGGATCGGGATGTAATTCCTTGATAATAGCTCCAAAGCGCCACATCACCCTGTCAACTCTCTGTTTACTTAAGTCATTTTGGGAAACCCTAATTAGGGTTTATTTGTTTTAATCTTGGCCGTTGGCTCATTTTTAATCTGAGCCGTTTATTCAAATTCATGAACTCTATATAAACTTGATTACTCTCATTTACAATTTGTGAAGTGAGTAGTATAATATTGTTGCGACAAGACTATTTCCGTCAATAAAAGCTCTAGTGCATGATTTGCTTAGAATCACTTTTGTTTTCAAATAGTGTGCAAGGTTTAATATTTCTCCTTCAACACTTAGAGTAGAATTAGATTAGTATTTCATTTATATGTTTGTTAAGTGGATGATAGATTTGATAGTAGTGGTAGATAAGATTTAGCTCATACTTTTGTCGAATGGATGATTTGTATTCGATGTGCAAAGTTAGTCTGAGCCATTAAATTGTGGATGCTTAACTTCTGTTTGTTTTCAATTCAAACATGAAAATTATTATCACTTCCTTTGAAGATTGCACCCACTTTGCGTAGTTGTCCAAAGGAGGCAAAACAAAGTGTGGTTACCCTATTTTATCTCGTCACTGTCGTCTTTTGAGTTCCTAGGCGTAGTTTAGATTTCTAAACCCTTATCCTTTTGCCTTTTTTTTGGAATATCTGGAATACCCATCAAAAAGAGCTTCAATGATAAAACTGTCTAAGTCCTCTACTCGCGAAATGAATTTTCTGTAAGTCCCCCTGTGATTACCAGCAAATCACAACGCCCACTAACCTTGTCCATATGTCATAACCTGGCCAAAAGAAACATTGGAGTCATTGTATTATCTTCTAGGTATTTGCAATTACTTTTCAAGAGAGGATAAAGTGTCCTTGGGCATTTTATTCCGTGTATGGTGGCGTATTCAAAACACACACCAACAGATAGCAACCTCTTAGAAGAGGCGTTTCTTTTAATATGTGCTGATTAAAACCCTCAAGAAATGCAGCTGGCTGTAGCTTCCAAAAAACAGTCTCAAAATGCTCCACAAGCAAACAGCTCTCGTGCAAATGTGAATGGAGTCTATGGCAGTCCAAACCCCTTTGAAAATGGCTCAAATAAATTGTGAACAGCAACTTGTGTCTCCAAAAGAAGCCACCAAAAACTGATCAGCAACTTTAAGGTGGTGTTTCACACCCTCAAGCAGCTCAAATTTGAAGAACAAAGCCCCACCAGGCTTACCCACTACAAGAAATCAGGAAACCCTAGCCTCATTCTTCCTCCAAAACCACACTCCAAGTTTCTTCAAGCTAAAATCATCCATGCATGAAGAGGGTCGAATTTCCTCTCTTGATATTTATAATTTTACATTGAAATCACTATTCATTAAAGTGAGCACTATTCACTTAAGTTATTTCTTTTTTCACTTTATGAATGAGTAGTAACTGAAAAATATAAAGTGACCCCTTCCTTTTAAAGACACATGGTCCCTAAGCCGAGGATGGTGAGATTAAAGGTGATTATCATAAATTTAAGCACAAGTATCACGCCAAACGCAACAATTCACCCTGTCACCATACTCTGGAGATTCCACATTGCAAATTGACGACCAAGTGCCCGACCGAGAAACCCTCTATCCAGAACTATTAGCCTACGAGGGTCAGGAAAATAGGCTAATCCCCCAACTCTGATGCTTGTGAAAAAGGGGACATTACAGATTATCCGACAAAGATGCAAGGTTGGCTTTGTGGTTCCAACCCTGCGCTTCTTCGAAGGAATGTGAACCCAAGCGGGGCTACCAAAACTCTAAAGTACCACATTATGTGCTTCCTGTTACACCAAGATTTAAAGGAAGTGATGCCCTTCAAGACCTTATATAGAACCCTATTTTGGATGTGAGCAACACAATTGATAGCTGCAGTCCAAAATTCAAGTGCATGTGAGCAAGCATAGATCATGTAGCTAGCTATATCTTTGAAAGAAAGATTCTTTCATTCTACAACACCATTTTGTTGTGGTGTGTAGGCAACTAAATGTTGAAGATCAATCCCTTCAAGAGTACAACATTGCTTGAAGCTTTAGTTCACATATTCTTTGCCATTGTTAATGTAGAGAATCTTGAAATAATCCCTCAATTATTTTTCTACATGAGCCTTGAAGTCTTGAAATTTGTCAAAGCCTTCACTTTTTTGTTGAAGGTAGAAGACCCATGTGAATCTAGAATAGTTATAAATTAATGTGAGCAAGTAGTGGACCATGCTAAATGACAAGGATGGAAATGGTTCGACTAAGTCAGTGTGAACAAGCCCAAGGAATTGTGAAGCCCTCCAAGCCTTCCTTTTGTTGAATTTGTCCTCAAGATGTTTGTCCAAGGTACAACCTTGACATACACCGACAAAGAAATGGATTTGTGGAATTCTTGTGACCATATCCTATGTGCTATGTTGCTGAAGATAGCGGTAGTTAATATGGCCAAACCACTCATGCCATAGATTGCTCAAAGTTTGAATGGGTGAGCAGAACAATAAAAGGGGCATTGGGCACAAAATGGGAGAAAGCATAAAGCCGAGAATGATGATTGCCTTTTCCCAGTGCAATAGGAGCATTATCTTCAAGATTCTTGATGACAATGAAATTTGGAATGAATTCGACTTGTTTGCTATTCCCAACATGAATGATTTGATAGATGGAGAGAAGGTTGGTGGAAAAGTTAGGCACATAGAGAACATCCTTAAATATACCATTGTCAACATCAACCATTCCTTTCGCAACGACATCTACATGAGAATCACCATTGATGAGCATGTGAGGCATGGTGCAAGGTTCCAAGAAAGAAAACTATTCTTTATTAGAACTTGTGTGGTGTGAAGCAACAAAGTCAAGAATCCATTCCTTCGAAGATTTTTCTAATGCAACAAGTGTCGTAGCTTTCCCTTTGCCTAATTTGGAAGGAGTAGAAGATTGATGTACATTAGAGGAGAGAAAGCTAAAGTTATTCTTTTTAAGTAGATACTTCAACTCATTAATCTACTTCTCATGGTACTAATGCTCCTCATGGCTAATATTTTTGCAATGAGCACATGTTGGCTTTTCCTTCTTTTGAAAATCCTCTCTTGTAAGAGGATTTGGTTTCTTTTTGTGAAGTTGATTTGGCCTAGCTTTGTTCTCCTTATGGTTTGTTCTTGGACCTCTTATGTTTCTTATTAGGAGAGCTTGATGCTTTATGTCCTTGTGACTAACTAGCCACCAAAGCTTGAGACTTGGATGACTTTATGAGACCCATGGAGAATAGTTTTTCTTGTTCATGCATCAATGTTTCAAAAGAAGACTCAAATGAGGGCATATTCTATGTTTTTCCGATTGTCAACCTATGAATTTGAAAACTAGAATCAAAGTCAACTTATTCTCTAGACCAAGTTTGTTTAATGCATTGAATGTCAGTTGCATGCCCTTTTTGTTAATACCACAATCTTTGAGTTGTGGGCTAAGGTCATTGACCTTTGTTACATAGTCTTGAATGTTGTCAAAACAATTGGGAACTAGACTTATAAGATCATTGTCAATTTGATAGCCTCAAACATCATCAATTTTACCACATAATGTTTTAAGTTTATCCCATGCCTTTGTAGGTGTTGTTTATGAATCAAGATGAAACAAAAGATCAAGGGAAACAAAGGTTCACAAACATCCAAGAACTTTAGTGGTTTCAAGTAACTAATTTAACTTACTCTTTCTCTTGTTAGGTTCTTTAACTTGTTTTGATATGTAAGGAGTATATTTTGAAGTCAATAAAGTATTCTAGGCATTTTGTTTCCATATTGCATAATTGTATCGAGTTAGCAATGGAGACTTAGGATTGCCCATTGGAGGAAAAGAAGAGCATGCACTAAAATAAAAGTAAAGAAGATAATCAACACACCAAGGCAACCCCTTAAATTACTTAATTTTTTATCCACTTGTATCAACATGAATCTGCACCCCTAACGCAAATCTCATTTTGACCCTTAACACTTAAGAAAATCAAAGGCAAAGGCTTAATTCCACTTAAGCCTGTTGCTTGCATCCACTTGGCGCCTGTTTTGCGTGTCGATGGGGGCGTTTCTGTCGGGGAGGCCTGCACGGCACACAGATGTCTGCACGGCGCGCTTACATCCCTGGCAGACTCCTGCGGCTGAGATTGTAGAGGCATTACATTTTCGATTGGAAGTCGAAGAGTAATGCCCCTCTTCGGCTGGCCGACCCAAATATGGCCGTTTTTCATCCATCCCTTCATATTCTTCACTCTTCCATCCTTGGCTTTTTTCAAGCAAGAAGAAGCAGAAAGAAGAAGAGGTTTGAGAGAAGTTTGCAAGATCACTTGAGCATTTCTCCACCATTTTGCATTCATTCCAAGCTTTGTAGCAGCATCCTTCACTCCATTATAGGAACTCAACACTCCGTCACTCCAACAGGGCGAGTACAGGACATACACCGTGGCAACAGAGGCTTGAGTCCCTCTTGTTCGCTCCTCCACAAGCCTTGAGCACTTTGGATGGAGGCAGTAGAGCTCCTCTTTTCTCTCCTTTTTGTTTTTGATTGAGTAAGCATTTACTGTTTTGTAGTGTTTTTTGCGTACGTAGTTTGTAGTTCTTTCCTTTATCACTTCTCTATACTATTCCAAACTTGGCTGTTCGTGGAGGTGGAAACACCAAGATGGGGGTCTAACTGAGGCAGGCCCCTATACAGCCTTAACAACTTCTCCCTTTCGTGTGTGCAAGTAAAGAGAACTCGGAGCAAGCTGGTGAGGAGAGTATTCTACGAGATCATCTTCGTCACCTTGGTAGTAATACGTTTCCTTTATCGTATTCGCACTTGTATTTAATATATCTTAATCTCATTCTATCATTCTAAACATTCCTAGGCTGGGCTAGTAGTCTTCCTTTCAGAGTCAAAATCTTGTCTTTTCGGCTGTCTAGCCGTATAGATGCCAGCATGCCGCGTTGCCATCCTGGAACAGCTCTTCCGTCCTCAGACAGAGAGCTGCCTGAGACACGGGTCTGATTCTAAAGGACCGACTCACTTGGTCTCCTTCCTACATTTGGATTGTAGAGTGATCGAAGGTTTCATAATCCTCATCATTCTCATCCTCGTCATCCTAACTTTCCTTTAAATTGAGGTGGGTTAGGACAGCCTTTCCACTCTTGACCTTTCGTGACCTGGGGTCTTGCAGTGGGTGGTCCCCCTCTCTCACACCACTCTAGCGAAAGATAAGTGGCACTTTATAGATTAGTGTGTATACAATATTGCTTTATGTTTTCCAAAGTTTTTACATTGTCCATAAGGACCAGAAGTTGAAAATACAGTAGAAATACAAAACAAGAACAATTACCCTACACCACTATGTAGTGCATGGAAAATTATTCACTTTTTAAAAAGTGATACTCAAATCCAAGTCCATTTGTGGAAGTTACTAGGCTTTTAAGGCCCAAAAACAACGATTGATAACAACTTTTGAAAAAAAATGATATTCTAGAAAATGAGGAACATTGAGCAAAAACTGATTTCACCACAACAAAGCATGTGAAATTTTACCCTATTTGAAAAAAAATTATGTTGAAAAGGACTTAGTATGCTCAAGATATGGGTCTCTAAAGTTGAACTACGAATTTCAAAAGCCCAACAATTGGGGGGGCAAAAATTCAAATTCACCTATTGATGTCAGCATGATCTCACCACCAACTTTGGCACAACTGCCACCAAGTTTAGAGGTTTGCCAACTAAATCCAAAATTTTGCCAACTTTAGAGGAGCACAACTAAATTTGGAACTAACTTTGGTAAAATTGCCAAAAAGGCTACAAGAGATGGTGAAGGTGCTTTGATTGAGCATAGGTGGTGCTTGGGTGGCATTGGAGTGGAGTGACAGAGGTGGCTAATGGTTGGCAAAGCATAGGTGGTTGGAGGTGCTGTTAGGATGGAGGAGCATAGGAGGGTCACCTTAAAAATGGCAAGCATTGGATTCTTTTTTGCTAGCAGGGTTTTATCCTTGTCGATGGCCTTTAAAAGGTCACTTGGGGGTCGCAAGCTTGACCCTAGCACTTCTTCAATTTCAAAGGTCAAGGTGTGGGGTACCTTATGTAACCCTACATGAAGTGCTTTAAATTTTTAAAACAATTCTTTCTTTTTTTTTATAATTTTTTCGATAAAACTTTTAAATAAAAATTTGTGCCCATATATATATATATATACAAAAAAAACTATGTCAAACCTATGTGGTCAAGCTGTATGATTGCCTATTCAAAAATATTTTGCCTCTTTTTGCAACTTTACCCAAATTGGACAGACTTTACGGATTTTGGAGTTTTTGGGCCTTTTTGACATGATGGTGGGTTGATTTTGCCCTAAAGTGCTCTAAAAGTTAAGGTACTCGCTAGATCTTGCAAGCACTTCCCAAATAAAAAACCTCTATAGATTTGGTTTTCAATGTCCAATTGGGATAGAATGAAGGCATAGATTAGCTTTTTTGGATGCGTTGGATTTAATGACAAGCTTAGATTTGGTCTAGGAAGTTCCAAAATGTATTTGCAAGAAGAGATAAACAAGAAACCTTGAAAATCTAGGATTTTTTTCACACTTTTTGAATCTTTAGATTATCCAGGGGTGCAAGAGTAGAGCAGATTCAATGTTTAAGAAATTGAGATTTCCTTTACTAGAATTTTTGAAAGACTATCCTTAGATACTATCTCGTTTTGATACCTTGTAAGAATATTAGCACAAGAATGATAATGCTAAAGGAAAGCAAAATGACACTTAAAATCAATATGATAGAATAAATTGTATTCTATTCAAGGAATAAAGGAAGTACCAAAATACATAATAGTCTTTTGCTTTTATCGAGCAAGGCAATGCATAAAAGGTGGTAACTAACTAAGGCTCAACACCCATAATAGCTGGAGCTAAGGCTAGACATGCCTAATAGGTAGAGTGGTAGGAGTGTAACTCAATTAGAACTAGATAAGTGGCAATTAGTTGCACAAGACATGTGTATGTTGTTGATTGCCTCACTAATGAGATAAGTAGCAATCAAGTGCATAGGACATGGGCATGTATCTGATTGACTCACTAACTAAATAAATGGCGATCAAGTGCATAAGACATAGGCATGTAACTGATTGACATAACTAACTAAGTGAGCTTATTCTAATTAGTTGCATACAATACAATATAGCAATAAACTAAATGCAAAAATAAATAATGGTCCAACAAGAAGGAAAATGAAGAAATTGTACTTTTCCAAGCCATGATGAGAAACCATTGGATTTTAGCAAGAGGTGGTGACATAACCGCTATAGGGGGTTTTCACTACAGTGGCGATTTTTTCATTGCATGAAGTGGTGGTTTCATCACATGCCTTGAAACAATCTATAATGCTTAGAAAACATTTCAAATTCCCTTTTTTTGACTTATAGTGATTTTTGAGATTCTTGATGGATTTGTACAAGCATAATAAGGTATTGTAAACTCCCAAGAGGCAACATAGAAGAAATTAGAATTGAATTCGTAGAGAATACAAGGTTCCAAGTGAACAAAAGATTGAATTAGGCGAAATCAAAGCCGGAAGAGTGTGCATAAGAAAGTTGTGTGTGACTTGAGGAACAAAACTTAGTTGTTCAAGCTAGTTATGTGCCCAAGAGGTCAAAATTGCATTTTTCATTGAAGATAGTGGATAAGGGGTTGATTTCCCTCACTTTTAATAGAGTTTTCTCTTGGGATTTAGGTTCTTTAGGGATAAATATGCGTGTCTTCTTTGTGATCATTATTTGTAGTTTGGTCTCTATTTTCTTTTAGGTTCAAAGTTAGTTGCTTGCATAAAGAGAACAGTTCATAATTTCTTTAGTTAGATCTGTATATTGATGACTATTGTATGTTATAACCATCTTTATAGTTCACAAATCAGATTGGTATCAAAGCAAGATCTTTCCCTTGGTGGAAGTTGTGAGTGATCTTGCAAATTGATTACCACAACAAGATCAAGTGGGAAAGATTTGTGGCCTTTGTAAAGAGAAATTGAATCTTGTAGCTGGAAAAGAGAATTAAGAAGCATGAAAGAGATGCAAAAACCCTTGATCAAGAAGCCAAGTTTCTCAAAGTAGAAGCTGATGTTGCAAGCATATCTCAATAATTGGAGTTTGTGAAGGGTATTGTTGGTGTGTGTTTTGAGTACGCCACCAAACACAGAATAAAATGCCCAAGGACACTTTATCCTCTCTTGAAAAGTTAATGCGAATGCAATTAAGACAGTGCTTTTTGGTCAGGTCATGACATGTGGATAAGGCCAATGGGCGTTGTGATTTGCTGGTAATCATAAGGGGACTTACGTTATAATCTGTTTGCAAATTGAGGACTTAGACGGTTTTATCTTTGAAGACTCTTTTGGTGGGTATTTTCAGATTTTCCAAAAAAAAGGCAAAAGGATAAGGGTTTAGAGATCTAAACTATGCCTAAGAACTCAAGAGATGGCAGTGACGAGATAAAATTGGGTAACCACACTTTGTTTCGCCACCTTCGGACAACTACGCAAAGCGGGTGCAATCTTCAACGGAAGTGATAATAATTTTCATGTTTGAATTGATAAAAACAAACAGAAGTTAAGCACCCACAAATTAATGGCTCAAGCTAACTTTACACATCAAATGCAAATCATCCATTCGACAAAAGTATGAGCTAAATTTTATCCACCACTGCTATCAAATCTATCATCCACTAACAAACATTCAAATGAAATACTAATCTAATTCTACTCTAAGTGTTGAAGGAGAGATATGAAAACCTTGCACACTACTTGAAAATAAAAGTGGTTCTTAGCAAATCATGCACAAGAGCTTTTATAAACGGAAATAGTTTTGTCGCAACAATCTTATACAACTCACTTCACAAATTGCAAATGAGAGTAAACAAGTTTATATAGAGTTCATAAATTGAATAAATGGCTCAGATTAAAAATGAGCCAACGGCCAAGATCAAAACAAATAAACCCTAATTAGGGTTTCCCGAAATGACTTCAGTGAATTGAGGGTTAACAGCAGTGAGTTGGCGCCCAGAGCTATTTTCAAGGAACCACATCCCAATCTTCCCGAGTTGTCGTGTGTTCGACGAATCTAGACACGATCAAGGCAACTTCGTCCATGGTAACCTGTGGAAGCATTCCGATTCTAAATTCCAGCCCATCCATGCTCTCGGCGCATCTGACAAAGGTATCCTCCCACTCCGGCTCAGTCTTCTCAAAGGACTCTCGGATGCTCAAGAAGTTCGCCAATTTGGCCCAGTCCTGCTTCAAGATGGGTCCAGTGATAGCAAAGATGTTTTCCTGGACCTTCCCTTTCAAAACTTCTAACTGTAGGTCATTCTCTCGTAGAGCTTCCTTGTCTAGGATATCGGCAATCATGTTGAGAATTCTGGCCTGAACTTCTTTAACCTGCTCCTCCAGCTTGAGATCGTTAGCCTTTACTCTTTCCAAGACTTCGCCTCATGCTGTTAGTGCCCAATACCAAGTATGGAAGTCATAGGCTGATCCTGCTACAATGATGCCTCCCTCTATCAGCTCTTGCTTAGGAACTCCTTTCAGAATCCTAAGGCAAGGGATTATTCTGTCCTGTACATCTGGAAGGCTATCCCATACTTCCGCCAAAGCGGCCAGCCTAGAAAGTAGTGTAGTGGCCTGACCGTAAACCAAAGTCAACCTCTCCACGAATGCCTCAGCTTCAGTACCTTTGACTGCTATCCAGTCTAGTGATAGCAGAGATGTTTTCCTAGACCTTCCCTTTCAAAACCTCTAACTGTAGGTCATTCTCTCGTAGAGCTTCCTTGTCCAGGATATCGGCAATCATGTTGAGAATTCTGGCCTGAACTTCTTTAACCTGCTCCTCCAACTTGAGACCGTCAGCCTTTACTCTTTCCAAGACTTCGCCTCGTGCTATTAGTGCCCAATACCTAGTATGGAAGTCATAGGCTGCTCTTGCTGCAATGATGCCTCCCTCTATCAGCTCTTGCTTAGGAACTCCTTTCAAAATCCTAAGGCAAGGGATTATTCTGTCCTGTACATCTGGAAGGCTATCCCATACTTCCGCCAAGGCGGCCAGCCTAGAAAGTAGTGTAGTGGCCTGACCGTAAACCAAAGTCAACCTCTCCACGAATGCCTCAGCTTTAGTACCTTTGACTGCTATCCATTCCTTGGCCTCTCGAACTGTGACCTTGTTTTCTTCCATCTCCTTGGCTGCCTCCTGTGACGAGTTTTGGAGAAGAGGAGTTGCCATGTTATCCTGATCAAGTGGCTTGATCAAATGCTGGATATATTCTTTTAAGCACTCAATTTCTAATTGGCACTCTTTCCTCTTGGCCACCTCTTTCGCCAACCTTGACTTGATTGTGGACACAGAATTTTCCAAATCTTCAATTTCCTGGCCCTTCGTGGTTGGACCCAAGTCAATGGTGGTGATGGCGTAATCCTGCGGAGTCATATCTTCTTGCGGCTTGTCCACTGTAGGTACTGCAAGTTGCACGGTTTGGTTGCCGGCTTCATCTCTTTGTATATTCGAGAATTTCTTTGACGGTTTCTTGGCCGCAGTCTGTGTAAGCTAGGCTAAGAAGTCTGTCGTATCATCTTCTTCTGGCTCTTCCACTGGCACCTGCATTTTCAGCCTCTCCTCCAGCCACTCCGGAATAGTGGGCTGTTCCACACCATCTTCTTCCGGCAAGCCTTCTCTATCAGGAACGTCCAATATTCCCCTAAGGGCTGAAATCATTCCTTCCTGGAAATCCCCATTTTGGGTGTCCACATTATCATCATCGGACTCTAATATTTTTGTGCCTATGGGAGATGGCGGCGCATCATCGTCCGACTGAGGCTCCATATTGTTTTCAGGAATCGAAGAAGGATCCCTAATGTCTGCCAGTGAAGCATCTACAGTGGCCAGCATCTCTTCAATATTTCTAGATGCGGCAAATCGCAAAGGCTTTAGCTTTGCCTGTTTTTGAACTGGCTCCTTACCCACAGCTATCTCCTTCCTTTTCTTGGAAGTGGTGGCCTCTATCATCTCTACGCCCTGGGATACGTCTGCATTGGAAGAATAGGATTCTGCCTCACTCAACATATCATAAGTCAAAGTTATCCTTTTTCGCCTTAGCTCCTGGATCTGCTGATCGACCCACCACTGTGTATACTTGATGACAGGTCTCATCAAAGTATTCAAATCGACGTGCTCTGTTTCCGACCACCTGACCGCAGGCAATGGCAAGCTCTCATCAAGGTGTGGCTGTACCTATTGTCCATCTTCTTCCAACTGATCCGGCACTCGACAAAGCTCTGTTGCCTTGATCAAGCTAACAGGCAGTCTAGACCACATCCTTCGCCTAACCTCAAATTCGTCTGTAGCATCTGCCCAGAAATCTTCCAGTTCAACCCTATGCTTGTATCTCCTTCCATCCGTCGTCTTGATGTGATGATGCGGGTCGAAGTGGCTTCTAGACGGATAGGTAGCAAAGGGGTAATGCTGTATCTCGAGCTTGGCACTATCGGCTACTTGTGATGATGGACACGACTCTAGCATGTTCCCTATGAATAAGGGAAAAGTAACTGCCGCCTTCTGCTTTATCCTTTGGAGGCCTTGAAATTCCTCTAGCTGCCTCAGTACTTCCAGTAGGACCATCTTATTTGTGGGGAAGATGGGCAAACGGTACGGGCTCCCAGTGAATCCCTAGATTCTGATGTAAGTATATCTTGGATATTAGATAAACCAAGATCCATATTTTCCAATCAGGCTTTTGGCTTCAGGAGTCAGCCATTGATGTGTCCCTCCCTGGAGTACCCTTGTGATGTACATAAGGAAGGCGTCATGAGCTCGTCTGAAGTGTGCCTTCTCTCTCAACTACAGTTGTGGATAACAGTCATATGCCTTCAACTCGTTTGATCCACTGTCGACCGTGCCTTTGCATATCAAGCCTGCATACTTGTAAGTCCTAGCCAACATATAAATGACATAAGAGCTCATATAAAACGTTTTAGTTTTCTCCAAGTTGATAAGCTGCTCGTGGAGGTTGTTGCTTATCATTCGCGACCAGTTGAACATCTTCACGCCCTCTGTGATGTCCTTGATGAAATAGTACATCCACGGCTCGAAAGGTGCCCCCAAAGGATTGTCTGCTATCCTATTTAGCAAGATAATGATGTCTCCATAATCCTCCTTGAAGTCTGTACGCATCAACTTCTTGGGCATTTTCTTGACCGACGGTCTAGGCTTGTCCAGCCATGACTTGTTGAGGTTGGTGGCACAAAGGTCCGACTGTTCATCATACAACCTATGGGCGTCCTCCTTAGTTTTGTAGGTGGTCTTAGGATATGTAGGAATGCCAAAGGCCTCCTGTATGGCCAACTCTCCCGTCAAGCGCCACAATTTGTCTCAACTCAGCATTATAATGAAGCACGCACTCCACCATTAGCTCAGCACACTCAAGCGCAGGCGGGAATCCGACAGCTTGAAAAATTCCATTTCTTACCATTCTCCTGGCAGCAGGCGTTGGCAAAGGTCCATTGTGCCCATATATTCTTCTCTTGAATTCATCGAGGTCTATATGGCCAAGATTGGTCTCTGAGATGTTTTTCCATTTTGATTTTATTTTGGTCTTCGGCTGCGATCCTTTGCTTGCGAATTTCATTTGTGCTTGCTTGGACGTCTCTCCTTGATCGACCGTCAACTTGCAAGTACAAGATATTCAACATTAATACAAGACCTTTTAAAATTAAGTTATTCCGGGGTGGTGTTGGATAAAATCGTACTTTCAGCTTGTTAAAATTAAAATTTCTGTCAAAAAGCAAGCTGAAAGCAAACAAATTTGCCAATCAATGAATGAAAACTCGTGCCGGAAAGAAAGTAGAAGATAGAAAGAGGTAGAAACATATTGCCAATAAATTTCCAAACCTCCGAGCTTGTATTCCGGCTGCAAACGAATCAAAATTTCTGAAAATCTAATAGAGGAAGTGCGCCAATCTGTTGGGAAGTACGATTTTCAGCAAAGAAATAATTTCTTTCTTTCTAAAAATCACGTCTTTCAACAAGAAATTACTTCTTTGATTCTCACAGCAACGTTGCTTGCACTAATTTTTCCTTCGTAAATGATTCCTTGAAGATTCGAGAGAGATAGTTTCTTCTCAGTCGAAATTGTGAAGAATGAGTTGCTGAAACTCATTTTATGGCTGAGAAGTGCGATTTTCTCAAGGAATTGCTTTCTTTCCTTTGATTTTCTTTCAATTTTAGAAACGTTTTTCCTTCTCCGAATGGCAAGTTTCTAATTTTTCTTTCAGTCGTTGAGGTAAGTTTCTAAATTTCACCTTTGCGCCATCTCTGTCTGATATTTTTGAATTTCTTAAAACTTGCCTAAGTGTTGGAGAAAATATCAAAGATACTAAATTAATTTGTGAAAATTAATTTTCCAACATGTTTTAAAACTTTGAATCATGGCAAATTTGAAATTACCTAAGGCGGAATAACTTAATCGTCCAAATAATCTCCAGACTTCGAATTTTTAATTAAAATTTTTCCAAGTGTTGGAAAATAATTAAAAATATTAAAATATTTAAAATTCCAACCCGTTTAACCTTGATATATGGCTAAGTTCGTTTGTCCGAGGCCAAATATTTCTTTTCCAATTGTCTGCCTAGTCAAAATGTGCTCAATAATCCATCTGCCAATTTTCAACTCTCCGGGCGGACTTCTGACCTCTCCAGACATTTTACTTAGCCAAATTTCATCTTCTCTCTCCTTTTGGGTTGGGCGAACTTGGAGGTTTGTCTGCCACTTTGCCATTTTTTATTTGTGCCTTAGGAATTTTTTTCAAGCTAAGAGGGGTGAACTTCACACTTGCTCTGCCAAGCACTCTCCATTTTGTGTCAAAGAATTTCATTCCATTGTGTCGAGGAGTGATTTTCGTGCCGGCCTAATCTCTTCTTCCTCTGTATATTTCTCCTTTTTTCATGCCTTAGAAAAATTAAAATTTTCCTAAGTTGGGCGAATTTCCTCATAATTCTTTGCCAATGGTGTATTTTATCTTCCATTTGTCTAAGGCGGACTTCAACCTTTTCTTGCCATGGCGAGTTTTATTCTTGCCTTGTCCAATGGTGGACTTCACTTGTAATTGGCAATTTAATTCAATCATAAGGCGACTTTTCCTTGCAATTTCATCACCTCCAAACATCTTGGAGCAGACTTCTTCACCCTTCCACCCTTCTCCAACCTTCTTGGGGCGGACTTCACATGCCTCTTGCCATTTTATGCTTGGGCGGACTTCATACTCTTCATGCCGTTGATCTTTTGGGCGGACTTTGACCTTTTTGTGCCATGGGCGGACTTGGCCCTACCTTGCGCCATCCACCTTTTTCCTTGGGCAGACTTCATGCTCTTCATGCCAAGGGCGGACTTGGCTTCTTCCTTGCCAAGGGCAGACTTGGCTTCTGCTTTGCCAAGGGTGGACTTTAGCCTTGGCTTGCCATGGGCGGACTTCGGCCTTGGCTTGCCAATGGCTACCTTTGGCATGCCAAAAGTAGGGCGGACTTCACACTTTGTTTGCCATTCCTTCCTCATAGGCGCCCTTCTCAGACTTAGCCATTTTTTATTAAACTTTTGTCATTTTGCCTTGATTTCCATGATTTTTGGAGGCGTGTTGTCTTCATGTTCTGTGGGATCCAAAAATAGAAACTTTTTCCCAAAATAGAAACTTTCTAAAAATAGAAACTTTCCAAAAATAGAAAAAGCAAAAAGCATCCCTAAAAATAGGAACTCCATAATGGCCTAAAAATGCCAAAAAGCAAAAAAGCAAAAAGCAGAATCCCTAAAAAATAGGAAGTGTCAGAATTGACCGAAAGCAATGGCGTTCCTCGTCTACCGGGTCTTTTGAGCATTTCCATGACGTTTAAGCATACAAACGGGTCCAAAATTACAACTTAGCCAGACTGACTCTCAAAACTTATTCAAATTTAGGACTCTAAACTGGCGATTCAGAGGGCGACATCAAAACTTGGGGGTCCCCATTTACAATGGGGCGATGTGTGAAATAGGTCACAACAGGTATCATGTAGGATTTAATAAAGAATTTGTGCTCAGTGGAAGACACCAAAAGCAAAGGGAAAGCCCATTCTATAAAAGAAGAGGAGTGATAACATGGTGACTCAAGAATTCCACCATTTGAAGGAAAGGTATGTGTGGAGAAGCTTGATCATTGGTTGGTAGAAATGGAGTTATAGTTTAATATATTTTAGTATACATTCTATTAGTTTGGAGCCAAAAATTTCCTTTGCTAGATTAAGAATGGCAAAGTATGCTTTAACTTGGTTTGAAAGTCTCTTATATACTATGGCTTTAAGAAAACAAGCTCCTATTAGTCCTTGAGATCAAATTAAGAAATTGTTTAAGGAACAAATTTACCCAATATTTCATAGAGAGGAAAAATATATGGAGTAGCAATTTTAAAAAAAGGAGGATAAAGTGTGCAAGAGTATACCATGAGTTTCAAAGAAGAGTTATCCAAATGGACAAGGATTTGCAAGAGGAGTTGTTGATGAAATATACCAAAGGCTTTTATGGCCATTTTTAGGAGGCTTGTATTTCTCTCTAAGCTGGTGGACATTGATGAAGCATGTGCATATGCTCACTAACTCGAAGTTGTTAGTCCTTCATCCTCTCTAAAGACAAAAGGCTCCAAGTCCAAGACCAAGAAGGCAAGTGCTATAGGAACCAAATCAAAGCTTGCAAAGCATTGTTGTGATTGTTGTGATGCAAATGGTCACGTGGATGCAACTTGCTAGAAGCTACATTCAAAAAAGTGTGTAGATTGGAAAGGTAAAAAAATCTTTGATTGTAGTTTAGAGGTTGATACCAAAATTTCTTTCAATATAAAGGTTGTTTTAATCTTATGGTACAAGAGGAAAAGAGGCAATCAGAATTTTTTGGCATTGAGATTGAAGTCATGGATGTTAAAGTAGATGATTTTTTTGATTTTGTTCCCAAGCTAACCTAATTTCAGAAGAATCAGTTGAAAATATTAGTTTGAAAACTTATCAACACCCCAAGCCTTATGCTTCGAGTTGGATCAAAGAGGGTGCTGATTTGTTTGTTATTAGGCAATGCAGATTGAAGCTTGTTTTTAACCAACTTTTTTTTGATGAAGTGGTTATAAATATCCATTTGGATGGGTGTGGAGTTGTATTTGGCAGCTGCATAAATGATAAGAGAGTTGTTAATTAGCAAAGGGCAAACAACAATATTTTGGTCAAGGGTGGATAGGGCTTCATATTGAATACTGACAAGCTTTGTTATTAGCTTCTCCTAGATCGCCCCTCATCCCCATATGGGTTTGGTATGGGGCCATACCCAAGTGAACCATGAAGGACATGTAGGTAGATGGGCCCAAAAAAAAAGCACTTTTTTAACCAAAAAAAATGCTCTCATTCTAATTTTGCCCTAAAATGAGGGCTTATAACATATTTTTCCTCATTTTCCAAACACAAATGAACAAAATTGCATTTTCGCCTCCAAGATGCCATTGTTAATTTTTAAAGGTTGTTGCATATTTTCCTTCAAAGGTGAAGGCTATGGGAGTGAAAGACCTACACCAATAGGAGAGAAAGAGTTGCACGAGGACGATTTATCCATTAAAGGTGAGGGAATCTTGTTATTTTTTTTCACATTTTGAAGATTTTTTTTTTAAAATCTATCAAATATTTTTTTAAACCTTTTTATACATAATATAAGGGTTATAATGCAGATTTTTTTTTAAAAAAATTGAAGTTGTAGGATTGTAAATTTGTAATGTTTTTGTTGTATATATATAGAATGGTTGGTAGCTCTAGTTAAGTAGTTTCCCCACCTATAGAGAGCTTGTTTGAAATTGATGTTGTGTCACCTCTTTGGTGACATACAACCATGATTGAACAACTTCTTGGTGGTGGAGGTTATTGTTGGTGTTGTAGCCAATGTGGGAATTAATATAAGTGCTGATATTGTCAAGTGAAAGCTAGCATGTGCACTATCCTCAACTTAGAAATAAGAGTTTATCAAGGGCCAAATAAAAAAGGTTTGCCAAAGCAACAAATAATGGGATATATCAAAGAACAAGAGGACATTGATATGATAAGTAGCAAAGGAAAGGAAAGAACACATCCTATTTCTAGGAAAGGATTGTAAAAATCTCTTATTGGCTGAACACAATCGGCTAGCCACATCCTTTCATGCCACCATCATCTTTTGAAGAAGAGAATACCCCCTCTATTTCTCATAAGAGAGGGCCACTAGAAAAGGCCTTCAAGAATGAGTAAGGGAGGTTGCAAATGAGAGCATTGTTTGTTGCATTTATAGAAATGGGCTTCTTTTCAACCTTTTTAGATCACCATATTGGTGGGATATGGTGACAACAATTACCAATGCATTAGCTAATTACAATAGTCCCAGCTATGAAAAGGTGCACGACACCTTATTGGCCAAGGAAAAAGCTTCCTGTAAATGTAATCAAATCTTTATCAAAGTGGATCCTAAAATCTAAGGTTAAAAACTAAAGTCTGAAATTCTATGTGAGAATTCTAAGTAAACACGATTTCCAGATTTCTTCTTAAACTCGAATGTGCTGATTGCAAAACATTTATTGATTTCTATATTTGCATATCAACCAAGGAGTCGCCATAAATACGATTGTAGACCCACCTCCAAAGGATACGCCTCATGAGAGGATGTGTCCCTTAGAGCGTGCGGGTCTTTGAAGAAACCGTTTAGCATATGGTTAATGTCTAACACACATAAACCTTTACACTATGGAAAATAGGAGAATTTCGATTATATTAAATGCAAATAACAATATCTTTTATTAATACGAATTTATAGATATATGCTCATAAATTCGATTTCCATTAATATGTGTATTGAGGATAACCTTTGATCACATATAAATAACGAAGATGCTTTCAGCATTCGTTTACTTATATCTGACCGAAGCTATCATCCATTAACACTCCCTCTTAGCTAGGGAAGATATTTCAAATCAAATAAGTGGAGATATCACCTTCACACGTGATAGCGAAGATATGATATGTTTTCATAATGTTGTCAAGTCACATGACATTCTTCATAACACAATTTCATTATGGTATGTGCACTGACATCAAGTCGCATGATGTTTACCATAATTCATGGCATATCCACGGATATAAATATCCACCATGATTATCTCTTAAGGATCACAATGATCTTCATATCCATCAAAGTGTCCAAGAGATACTATCATGACATGACATGTCCACAAATATCAAGTCACATGATATCTATCATGATAGTTTATCATTGTAGAGTTGTCACTTTACAATGTCAAATACAAGTGTTCATTATCAGAAAGATCGTTACCTTTCGATAATGTACACAGGGGGAGTAGGCCCATAAGGTCATGGAGTCACACACATGACAAAAGAGTTTACACATTAAACATCTTTATATATTAGTACAATTTATAAACAATTTGTATTTCAGACATAAATAACAAATTACATTTCAACCATACCAAGTTTCTTCTTGTAGTGCTTGTCCTCAATTTTTGACATGACGAAAATTGAAGCAACCTACCATAAATTTGAAGTTTTTCTCTCTAAAGCACGTTTTACGAGGTGTTGAGGTCAAAAAACTTCAGGTTTCAATTGATGATCCCCTTGGGCATCCTTTCATCAGCTTCCCTTTCCGTTTTTGTCAAATTCTGAGTCTTTTTTCTTGTCTTTTTGGTCAAATTCGGGTTTTTAAGGCAGCTCAGCAGAATAGGGAATTTCAAGTCTAAAAGCAAAATCGCTTAAGTGAGTGAAAAGTCCAAAATTGCTTAAGTGAGTGAAAAGTCCGAAATTACTGAAGTGAGAAAAAAACCCGAAATTGCTCAAGTGACTCAAAAGTTCCGTTTTTTGTCAAAAGGAAAATTGTCAAAGGAAGTGAAAAGCCCGAAATCGTTTAAGTTGCTCAAAAACCCTCATTTTGTTAAAATGAAAATTGTTATAAGAGTTGAAAAGTCTGATTTTATCCATTTGACAAAAAATAAAGTTGCTATGTGAAATAGAAAACCCGAATTTGCTTGTTTTTGTTGCTACTTGGTTCTTGAAATCCGATTTGAAGAAGTTTGCTCAGATTTGAAGAGTTTGTGTCCCAATTTGATTGCTTTCCTCTTTCCTTGGGAGCTTTCATAAATCCTCCAACAAGAATCGCACCCCAGCTTGGATATTTAGGCTCTCATTGTTGAAAGAAAATTCGAATTATCTAGGGTTCTTTTTCTTCTTTTTGTGTTTCAGCTTCATTTTCTTCCAGGTATGGTTTCTTTTTTCTTGTCTCTTATTGTTTTCTTGTTTTTGCAAATCGTATATTGAAGGGTGAAGGCATTTTTCTTTATTTTTGCTGTGTAAAGTCTTTTTGAGTCTCTTTTTCTTAAAATGTCTCGCCTTATTGAAATCGTGGCTTCGTAATCTATCAAAGCTGAAAGATATAAAACGTTTTTGTGTTTTGTCATCTTAAAACACGTCTTGTTGAGTATTGATTTCAAGTTCTTCAAAGAAAAACGCGTTTTTAACAAACCGCGGTTTCTTGAAATCACGTTTTTGCTTAAAACGTTTTCCTTGCAGCTGATTAATGTCACTTAAACCGTCATTCCCTTGTGCGACCTAGAAGAAGTTGTATCTTGTGAAAGAATAGAATGAGTCTTCAAAGAAAAACGCGTTTTTAACAAACCGCGGCTCTTGGCAATCACGTTTTTTTGTCTAAAAAGCGTCTTTGTAGTTAGTATGTCATATTCTAGAAATCTCTTTATCTTGAATCTCATTGTGCAAAGAAGTGTCCTTAGGGAAAAATATTCACTCTTTTCATTTGCTTTCGTTTTCATTCTCCTTTCCTTTTCATTCCATTTTCCTTCACCAAATTCGCCTCATTCATTTCCCATCTCATTTACCTTCGTTTTCATTAAAATGCCTTGTCTCAATTTCGGGTTTTTAGTACCAAATGGCAAGTCGGGGTTTGTCACGAAAATTGCAATTGTTTAAAAATTGCAAAAATTAAAATTTGTTTAAATGGCCATAAATCCCGATTGCACTTTATAAAGTTGCTGAAAACACCCAAAAACCCGAAATGCTCTAAAAAGCCCAAAAGTTGAACTTTTTGACTTGACTTCAAATTCAAGTTAGAGAATCTTTTTGGCTTGCTGTTCCAAAAGGCAAAACATTGTTTTCACTCGCCATCACTCCGCCAAGATCCTAATCGATCTTTACCATTCATTCTTCATCATCATTCAAAAAGCAGTTTCATTGCCCTAGGGTTTGAGTCTTGTTGTTAATGGCTACTATGTCTTCACATGTTGATGCTCATGATGTTCTAACCTTATGGGGTTTTCACTGCAGCCTTGCAGATTCCTGTTCAATGACAGACGAGCCGACTTCTCCAGCAAACAAAAAGATGAAATATAAGTTTGATAAGTATCAGAATGAGATTTCTTCATCTCATGTGGTCTCAAACATAGATGAGATCAAGGACACAGAAATTGGGCATGTTGATATGTCTGAGTTTGTCCAAAGGGCAGAGAAATCAACTTCTCACGATATGTAGTTGTTGCTGAGAAGTCATATTCACCTGGTATCTTCTTTTCTTGTTGCTGCCCTCGAGTAGGAATTCGTTCTCGCATGTGCATCCCACTTCGACAGTGAATCCAGAACCATCAAGGATGGTGACAGCAACGTGGTTATCAGGCTTAGTTCTTAAACTATCAACCGAATCTTCAGAGTTCCTGATGCTCCTACATATTCAGAGATCACAGTGAAGAGTGCTCATAATCATTTCGAGCAGAAGAAGAATGATTGTATCAAACATATCAATCATAGATGGCTTCTCAAATCACGACCTTATGTAACCCGGATACCCAAATTGTATCGGTCTGATTTTAAAGAAGAAATTAATGATATGATCACTCTCTTGAGCAAAATAGTGGTGTTGAAAGTTTCTAATATGTTTGAAAACTGGATGTACAAATTCATGTAGTTATCAGGAAAGCACAGTACCCAATCTTTTGGGGTGAAATAATCAGTGATAGTTTGTGTGAACAGCTTGCACAGGTTCCAACCACACTCACCTTCTACATGAACTCATATCTGGTTTATATAGCAGCTTCATTGAGGCAATTTCCAGGCCTTTCTACTAGAGGTGATAGATCATTGGTCCCTGTCTGGGAGTATTACGATCAGCTGACTTTATGTCATGTCCCCTTCTAGTTGACATCTCTCAAAGCACATGATTAGCCTATTATGCGACCCTCGTAGGCTGATAGGATGGATAGAGGGTCTTAATGGAGCTTGGCTTGGCTTCAGAGTATTTGGCACTCAGCGAGGGACCCCTACTATTTTTAGCAGTATAGCTGATCTCGTGCAAAATCACTTCCTAGTTCGCTAGCTTCAGACGGTTCATGCATCGGACTTTTCTTGAGGGAGTTATTAATATTTGATTGATTAATTAAATATTAATTAAATGGAGCATATAATATAAAGTTATAATACTTTTATATTATAACTTAAGTGAAATATTGGAAGGGGTCGCCCATCATGGAAGGGGACGTGTTTTTAATTATATTTTATAATTAAAAATTTGTCCGGAGACTATTGAAATATTAAAATAAAAAGTTCGAACTTTTTAATGATCCCTATTTTTAAGGAAATCGCACTTTTCAGAGAGTATAAGGTTTTGCATTGAAATTCGAGCTCATAATGTTATTGTGAATTGAAAATTGATCAAGTCTTGACCAGAGCACGGAAGCCAAGGGTTTCAGTCTCAGAGCATTGGGGAACGAGCCATCTCTAGTGAAAGCAATTCAGAGGGTGTGAAATATCATCTGATTTATTGCCAGGCAGAGAGATTTCTTCATTCAGAAGAAATTACAGAGCATCACAGACAAGAAATATTCAGGGTTTGGATTCAGAAGTTGTCAGACAGTGCATTATTTAGGGGCGCATCTTCTATGTTCTTCATGTGGCAACCCTTTGAAGATTGTACGGATTTAATACTGTTGTTAAGAAGGCCGTACCATTCTGCTGTCAAGCCGTACCATTCAAGAGGGCCGTACTTTTCACACAGAGAATATCGCCTTCCCTTCTGGTCATCCAGCTTCACACAACTGGGTGCCTAGGTCAATGGATCACTTCTCAATCATTTGACAGAGGGAGGAATGCAAGTTTATGACAGCCGTACCATATCAAGCATTTATCAACTTGCTGCAATTTCCAGGTTTTCATTAAAAATGTCATTGCCTTTTTTATTTGCATGTTAATGGATATTGCTTGTAATCGTTCCAGAAGATAAATAGATAATCTGGCATCAGTATTTCCAATAGATTCTATTATTTTCGGAGTTGTAAGAATTTATTTAGATTTTATATTATTTTCTTGCAAAATCGCATTATTTCATTTATGATCAAAAATCACAAAAAAAACCAAAAACCATCAAAACAATTAAAAAAAAATAGTCAGATTTCAGAGATAGCAGAAACAGGGGTTTCTACAGTGGTATCAGAGCTGTTTCCTGCCATCCTTGTTGGGTTTGAAAAAACATTTTGTTCATGCACCAGAGTGATAGAGAGAAGAGATATTATCAGAGGGAAAACAGAAAAACTTGGCAGCCACCACTTATTCCGGCAGGTGAGACGGCTACAGGCCTGATAGGTGTTCAGTCTGGTTCTTCGTCTGGAGCATCTGTACAGGATATAGGCATGGGTGACAGAATAGAGATTCCTCGAGATCCTCAGGAGGAAGATGCAGAGGTTAGACAGACTCTTAGAGATTTGCGAATAGGTCAGCAGCAGGTAACTGATGTATTACAGCAGTTGACCATGGCTATACAGAGGATAGGTACGCCACGGAGACCATCACCACATCGTGATGAGGACAGGAGTGATGCAGGTTCACAGGGGGTACCCAGGACTGTTTCACGAACAGCAAATAGACCTACCAGACCCACTTTCCTAAGAGGAGAACGGGTTGAGGAGAATGTTGAAGAAGTTGGGAACATATTATATGCTGATGCAGTTATGGCAGCCAACGAGGAGTGGGATATATTGATACCACAAGTGCGCGAGCGCATGCATTTTGATCGATTTGTGAATTCAAGAGTTGAATATTATAGGTCTCGACAGGGGAATAGGCCTCGAAACCAAAATAATGATCTGAAGCATGCAACAAACAGGCTCAATCTAGCGATGTTCGATGGTAGTGGTAAAGTAACAGCCCAGGCATGGATTAGTAAGCTAGACACATTCCTCACATTGCGTCTGATGGCTGAGAGGGATGCTATCAGATATGCGACACTGCATCTCGAGGGAGTAGCTTACGACTGGTGGCACCACGGGATGGTGACACTACAGCATGACTAGATCACGTCATATCAGGAGTTTGTTGACAGGTTGGTGGAGCGGTTTGACAGGAAGGATCCAGAATCCTACTTCAGAGACTTGGCTCAGTTGAGACAGAGTGGTAGTTTGGAGTTGTATATTGGTGACTTTCAGAAGTTATCAGTTATGGTTCCGAATATTTCAGAGAGGCGACTGGTAGTGCTCTTCATGGAGGGTTTGACAGAGCCATTGAGGGGTTGGATCAAAGCCTTTGATCCTCCTTCATTACAGGAAGCGATGAAGAAGGCACGTAGTATGGAGTTGGCAGCCCCATCCAGTAGATTCAACTCCAGAGGGTCTTCTTCTTTCAGGGACAATAAGGGTTTTAACAGAAACAGAGAGAAGTCTGATTTTACCAAAGAAAAATCAGATTCTAAGAACGATTCGAAGGGTAAATCAGCAGCACCACCTTTGGATCATGAGGCCCTTAACGATCTACGCAGGAAGAAGCTTTGCTTCTACTGCAAAGGTCCCTATGACGCCAATCACGATTGTCCTTTGAGGCCTAAGGGCAAGGCAAATCAAGTGATGTGGGCGTATTATGAGGATTCGGAGTCAGAGAATTCCGAACAGCAGGAGAGTTCTGAAGAGTCAGAGTCAGAGGCTTCAGAGCCTAAGGCAGAGACAAAGTCAGAGCTTCAGATACAGGAGGCACGCTTATCTAGCATTCAACAGGAGAGCTCATTCATGATTCGTGGAGTGTTGGTAGGGCAGAGGGTCATTACCCTCCTTGATACAGGAGCCACACACAATTTCATAGATGCTAGATTTGTTGAGAAACGCGGACTCAGCACTGAGGAGTTCGAGGGCATTCGGGTTAAGGTGGCCGACGGTTACACTCTTAGGTGTGAACGCATGATTAAGGATCTCCCCTTACGCTTGAACAATTATGAGTTCAAGGCTGATTACTATGTAGTTAACATGGGAGACATTGATTTGGTCTTGGGCATGAAGTGGCTTCATTCACTTGAGGAAGTCACTCTTTGTCTCAAGGACATGGAGATCCGTTTTGATGTTGATGGGAAGACACACATCCTGAAGGCAATTCGGGACAGCAACATCAAAACAATTTCTTTTCGTCGGATGGAGAGGCTCATGCGACACGACATGGTAGAGTGGGCTGCCGAGTGCACATTAGCACCTATACAGGACGGACAGCAGAAGACTGAGTATCATCCTGACATTCAGCAGTTGAGAGTCAAGCATGATAAGGTATTCAGTGATATTCCACCAGGGAGACCTCCAGACAGGGGCATTGAGCATATTAGTGAGCTTGAGGAGGGTGCTAAGCATGTTATGATTACGCCCTATAGACATCCTAAGCGGCTGAAGGATGAGATCGAAAAAACGATCAAGGAGTTACTTGCCATGGGTCACATTCGACCTAGCAAATCACCATTTGCTTCTTCAGTTGTTTTGGTAAAGAAGAAGGATGGAACATTACGCATGTGCATTGACGACAGAGTCCTGAATAAGAGGACGATCAAAAACAGGTATCCAATACCTCGTATAGACGAGCTTATTGATGAGCTCCATGGTGCATGTTACTTCACTAAAATAGACTTACAGTCGGGGTATCATCAGATCAGGGTTCGTGAGCAGGACATTGAGAAGACTGCCTTTCATTGTCATTGTGGGCACTTCGAGTTTGTAGTGATGCCATTTGGGCTCACTAATGCACCAGCTACATTTCAGTCCACGATGAACAGGGTTTTTCATTCACTGCTGAGGAGATTCGTATTGGTCTTCTTCGATGATATCCTTATTTACAGCAGGACTTGGCAGGAGCATCTGGCTCACCTGGAGATCGTGTTGAGTATTCTGGAGAGGGATTCCTTGTACGCCAAGGAATCCAAATGTGATTTGGGGATGACCGAATTGTTATATTTAGGTCACATTATCAGTGCAGAGGGAGTGCGAATGGATCCTAAAAAGATCCGCGCTATTATTGACTGGCCTACACCGGCAAACCTGACACAGTTGAGAGGGTTTCTAGGTTTGTGTGGGTTCTATCGCAGATTCGTGAATGGTTATTCACGTCATGCAACCCCTATGACAGATTTATTAAAAAAGGGTGCATTTTGTTGGACTCCTGAGGCACAAGAATGTTTTATGAGGTTTAAGGAGTTGATGACTACATGCCCTGTGTTGGCACTACCTGACTTTTCGAAGCCTTTCGAGCTTCAGTGCGATGCATCAGGTGAGGGCATTGGTGCAGTGCTTATGCAAGACAAGCACCCTATTGTATATGAGAGCCGTAAACTCAGAGGACCAGAGAGACTTTACAACATTTACGATAAGGAGATGCTCGCTATTATGCATGCCTTAGTAAAATTTAGGCAGTATCTTGTTGGCAGCAAATTTTGCATCAAAACTGATCATAACAGTTTGAGACACTTCTTGGGGCAGCGAGATCTCAATGATCGTCAGCAGAAGTGGGTTAGTAAATTGCAGGCATATGACTTTGATATCTCTTATATCAAAGGAACCCAGAATGTAGTAGCTGATGCTCTTTCACGCAGGCCATATTTGAGCTCTATGGTTCACATTTCAGAGGATTGGAGGCATATGATTGTGGCAGAGTATGCCAAGGATACTTGGGCCTCCAGCATTGTTGAGGGATCGACGATTGATACCAGGTACACGCTTGTGAATGATTTGATCATTTACAAGAACAGGATATATTTGATCCTAGGTTTAGAGGTGAAGAACATTGTCATGCGAACCTTTCATGACGTGCCTACAGCAGGACATCCCGGGTATTTCAAAACCTACAGACAGGTTCGGGAGAGATTCACATGGAAAGGACTTAAGGCAGATGTTCTTCAGTACGTGCGTGAGTGCCCTGTTTGTCAGCAGAACAAGCAAGAGAACACGTACCCGACAGGTTTATTGTAGCCACTTCCGATTCCTGACAGGAAGTGGGAATGTCTGTCGATGGACTTCATTACGGGCTTGCCTAAAGCCCAAGGGCGAGATTGCATATATGTAGTTGTGGATCGGCTAACGAAGTATGCCCACTTCTTTCCGATTACCACTACCTACACAGCTACACAGGTGGCAGAGGTCTTTTTCCGTGAGGTATTCAGACTACATGGGTTGCCTCAAAGCATCGTGAGCGACAGGGATAGTCGGTTCTTGAGTCACTTCTGGCAGGAAGTGTTCAGACTCTGTGGGACCGAGCTTACACCGAGTACCAGTTACCACCCGCAGACAGATGGGCAGACGGAGATAGTGAATAAGTGGTTGGAAGGTTACCTCAGGAATTATATTGCAGGGCAGCAGAAGGCATGGGTCAAATGGATTCATTTGTGTGAGTACTGTTATAACACGACATTCCATATGACCATTCAGATGTCCCCTTTCATGGCGTTGTACGGTTATGAGGCGTCGAGTTTTCTGGATTTGCTACTGAGTGACAGTAGAGTGCCGAGTTCTGGAGACTTGTTGCAGGAGAGTCAGGATACTATGAAGGCTCTCAAGGAGAATATCGCCAAGGCATAGAATCAGCAAAAACAGTACGCAGATCAGAAGAGGACGGAGAGGCATTTTGAGGTGGGTGACATTGTTTATCTTATGCTGCAGCCCTACCGTCAATCCACTCTTAGGAAGAGTGGGTCAGAGAAGCTTAAGCCACTATATTACGGTCTTTTCAGGATCCTGAGGCGTGTAGGAGAAGTGGCTTATGAGCTTGAGCTTCCGGCAGAGAGCAGGGTACACAATGTTTTTCATGTGTCACGTCTCAAGAAGGCGTTGGGACACCGTGTGGTACCATCTGCAGTTCTACCTCCCTTAGACGATGAGGGAAAGTTGATTTTAGTACCTGAGTCTATCCTGGAGTACCGAGAGAGACAGTTGCGTAGGAGGACTATCAGGGAATATCTAGTGAAATGGAGAGATTTGCCTGTGGAGGATGCTACTTGGGAGAGCGAGGATATTCTGCAGCATCCGGAGTTGAGATTGCTTGAGGACAAGCAATTTTAGGAGGGGCGGACTGTCATGTCCCCTTCTAGTTGACATCTCTCAGAGCACATGATTAGCCTATTATGCGACCCTCGTAGGCTGATAGGATGGATAGAGGGCCTTAATGGAGCTTGGCTTGGCTTCAGAGTATTTGGCACTTAGCGAGGGATCCCTGCTATTTTTAGCAGTATAGCTGATCTCGTGCAAAATCACTTCCTGGTTCGCCAGCTTCAGACGGTTCATGCATCGAACGTTTCTTGAGGGAGTTATTAATATTTGATTGATTAATTAAATATTAATTAAATGGAGCATATAATATAAAGTTATAATATTTTTATATTATAACTTAAGTGAAATATTGGAAGGGGTCGCCCATCATGGAAGGCGACATTTTTTTAATTATATTTTATAATTAAAAATTTGTCCAGAGACTATTGAAATATTAAAATAAAAAGTTTGAACTTTTTAATGATCCCTATTTTTAAGGAAATCGCACTTTTCAGAGAGTATAAGGTTTTGCATTGAAATTCGAGCTCATAATGTTATTGTGAATTGAAAATTGATCAAGTCTTGACCAGAGCACGGAAGCCAAGGGTTTCAATCTCAGAGCATTGGGGAATGAGCCATCTCCAGTGAAAGCAATTCAGAGGGTGTGAAATATCATCCGATTTATTGCCAGGCAGAGAGATTTCTTCATTCAAAAGAAATTACAGAGCATCATAGACAAGAAATATTCAGGGTTTGGATTCAGAAGTTGTCAGACAGTGCATTATTCAGGGGCGCATCTTCTATGTTCTTCATCTGGCAACCCTTTGAAGATTGTACGGATTTAATACTGCTGTTAAGAAGGCCGTACCATTCTGCTGTCAGGCCGTACCATTCAAGAGGGCCGTACTTTTCACACAAAGAATATCGCCTTCCCTTCTGGTCATCCAGCTTCACACAACTAGGCGCCTAGGTCAATGGATCACTTCTCAATCATTTGACAGAGGGAGGAATGCAAGTTTATGACAGCCGTACCATATCAAGCATTTATCAACTTGCTGCAATTTCCAGGTTTTCATTAAAAATGTCATTGCCTTTTTTATTTGCATGTTAATGGATATTGCTTGTAATCGTTCCAGAAGATAAATAGATAATTTGGCATCAGTATTTCCAATAGATTCTATTATTTCCGGAGTTGTAAGAATTTATTTAGATTTTATATTATTTTCTTGCAAAATCGCATTATTTCATTTATGATCAAAAATCACAAAAAAAACCAAAAACCATCAAAACAATTAAAAAAAAATAGTCAAATTTCAGAGATAGCAGAAACAGGGGTTTCTACACTTTAAGGCAAAGTTGAGTCCATTACAGAAGAGTTCAAGATGCTTTCTTTGGTTATTTCATGTGTTTGTTTGACAAAGCACTGGAAAATAACAGGGTGTATGAGGCTGCATGGAGAAAAGTAAATGAGTATGGTTGCCTATTTCTTCAGTTCCCTGCCTTCACTTATATGAGAGTTGGCTGTTTTGAAGACCAGCCTTATATGCTTCCAAGGTATTCAACAGATAAGATCATTTTGATGGAGCTAGGAAGGCAGCTGATGACAGTACATGCACGTCAAGCTACCCAACATAAGACTGGAGTCAGTATCTCATCACATAATCCATTGATAATTGGGAGGTACTCTTTGACAAAATTCCAGGCTAGAATGGAATTTAACTACAGAAGAGTGAAAGACAAAATTAAAAGAGCCTTCACTCATGTACACCGCATTGAAGACATTTGGGCAGACCTCCAAATAGAAAAAGACATCTATAAAATGGATTATTGTAGGCTCGCAGTGGAACAAGTCATTGATCTTAATCTAACCTTGGTTCCTGAAGGAGTATTTGATGATGGGCAGGTTTTAGATCTTGAATATGAAGAACAAGAGGTGGCTAATGCTCCCATTCCTTCAATCCAGTGATCTCAAAAGGAATCTACCTCCATTTTTGATAGATTTCAGTCAGTCTTAGCAAATATCAACACTTGGCTTAAGAGTGTCGGTGTTAAGACTATAAAAATTAGAAATGGAGCTGAGAATGATTCAGCTGGGCCTAAAGGATTGAAGTCATAGATTAAAGATAAATCAAAAGAAGGAGCTTCTTCTTCAGGCACCAAAATTAAGTTGAGAGTAAACCGGGTTGTAAAGGAATCATTGGAAAAGGAAACACTAAAAGGGAAATAAGTTCAGGAAATGCAAATTCAAGTTTTGGATCAGCAAGAGGAGGAGGTTCTTGAAACCTCTACTATTCTATGTGAAATGTCTCCTCATGTTGAAGCTCCAATACTTGTTTCAGCAATATCTCCTATATCTCCCTTTGACATTGATGTCGATTCTTTCACTACAGTATTTGTTTCTCCCATCCCACCTTCAGAAGCTATTCATCACTGTTCAGCTACATCAATAATGAATACACCTGTGACGAGCTTGCATGACAACTTTAGCACAAAACTACAATGAACTTCTAGCCAAGAAGGAGAAGCTCAAAGAGGAAAATGAACAACTTGTTTCAATTATTCAAAGGATTACTGGGTCATCAGGAACAGTTGGTTCATCATCTTTGTTTGCTCCTAAGGAATCAGTCAGGCAATTAGAAAAAATTGCGCAAAAAGCTAAAGCAGTTGATTCCTGGACAGCCCAACTAATTGATCAAGGGATACTAGTGGTTGAAAAGGCATTGAAGAATTTAAATACTGTCAAAGCAGCAAGATTCAAAATGAATCAAACTCTAGAAGCTTTTCAACAAAATCTACATTCCCTTGAGGAAGACTTAAAAATCTGGCATGAGATTGATCAAGTGAAGCTGGAAATTCTCTGTAGCAACTCAGTAATTTCAAAAAGGGAAAAATACATAGAATTTGAGGAACTTATGATAAACAAATACTTAGTTATTCAAGATCTTGTTAAAGATATCCAGGCTACCCTTGAAATGAGTGCTGAAGTTGAAAATAACATGCTTTCAGATTTTGAGAAAATCCCTTGCAAGGTGTTAAGTCATGAAGGTGAATTACTTGCAGCCAGTGATTTTGTTTCTCAGATTATTGTGAATCTTCACCAAGAGCTAGATTCAGATCAATTTTCTATGGATGCTATTCATAAATTTGTCAATCATCAACTGGTCTTTAACAAGATGCAAGCTGCTTTCGAAGAGCATAGAGAGGCGACAGTCAGATACTATGATGTTATCATAATGACCGTTGTCGTTGCCAGAAATACACTTGGTCCTGATCCTGATGAGTTGCAGGAAATTATTAGCAAGTTTCTATCTTTCAAAGCTAGGAACGGGACAAAATGAAAATATTAGGTTGTTTTATGTTTTTTACTTTCGACAAAATATATGTAAAATCAAGTTTTGAAAATTGCAAGTATTCTTTTCTTGCAGTTTTGGAAAACATAATTACATGTAAATTCTTACAAGACAAATCACAATTTGGATTGTAATTTTGAATAAGTCAATTGCAATTAGTTATCGGTTGAGAGATTTTCTCCAGCTATTGGGATCCTCCCACCTTTTTCTCAAGGCCTCTCTCCTATAAATACTTGAGGAGATCCTTTGTAATATCTATCTTTTTGGCAATAGAGAAAACTTTGCAAAAATTTACAGCAAAAAAGACTTTGAGCTTTGTGTATGTGAACTTAATTTTCAAGTGGTATAAAGAAGGCATAAGGATTTCAGACTTTTTGTTGAATCTTGTTGCATTTCATTACTGTGTTCTTATGTCATGGTAATGTAATTTTCTGAGTTCTTCTTGAGAGGATTGTGGAGTTATTGTGAAAAGACTTTGATCTGATTTATTGCAGTCTTTGTGCTTCAAGTTTGAAGGATTAAATTAAATTGATTTACAGTTAGGAATTGTGACTCATAAGTGCATTATATTTACAGACTTTGTGCTGTTATATATAGTATTATTTCGAAAAGGTAGATAGGATTTCTAATTCTCAAGACTTTGAGCTTGGAGATTGCTTTCTCGTCTCGGAGGAGCAATGGAGGACTTTGTGCCTTCATGGAAACTTTGCTTCTTTCTTTACTTTATTAATCATATATGCTTTCCATCGTTTTCCTTTTCTGAAATAAGAGAAAAGGATAGTAGTCTTTTCTGAAAAAAGAGAACAAGACGAGAGTTTCACCCAAGTTTAGAATAGATTTGTAACTAGAATTAATTTCTGAATTGATAAAATATAAAGCAAAGGGGGAGCCTTCCCTTTGAAAATAGGAGAGTTTATCTCACATACTGTGGCTGAAACCACAATTTTGTACACCCTCTCAAGTATACAAAATTTTCAACCAACAGTGCTCTACCTTGATTCAGGAGAGAGGTTTGGTGAGAATGTCTGCAGTTTGATCATTTGTACTGATATACTCCAACTGGATCACTTTCCTTTCCACCATATCTCTTACATAATGATAGGGGATCTCAATGTGCTTAGATCTATCATGAAAGACAGGATTCACAGAGAGTTTGATGCAACTCTGATTATCACAGTGAATAATTGTAGGATTCAAGGGCTCACCAAAGAGTCCCACAAGTAGTTTACGGAGCCAAACTGCTTCTCTTGCTCCCATTGAGGTTGCAATGTATTCAGCTTCTGTTGAGCTTTGTGCAACTGAAGATTGTTTTATGCAAATCCAGGAGATCATAGCCGATCCTAAACTGAAGCAACATCCTGATGTGCTTTTCCGATCGGTTACACTTCCAGCCCAATCTGAATCAGAGTACCCATGTAGATCTAGTTGATCATTCTTGTAAAGAAGACCATATCCAATAGTGCCTTGAAGATATCTCAAAATATGTTTCATAGCCATTAAGTGAATTTCCTTAGGTTCACACATGAACTGGCTGAGAACATTTACTGCATAGCAAATATCAGGTTTGGTGTTAACCAGATACATCAAGGATCCAATCATCTGTCTGTAAAGGGTTGGATCTGCACACTTGGATTCTGTTGCTGCTTCTTTCAATTTGTGAAGGTTGGTTTCCATAGGTGTAGACATTGGTCTACAGTCCAACATTCCAAATCTCTTCAGAATATCAATAGTGTACTTTCCTTGGTTCAGTATAATGTCCTCTGATTTCTGCCATACTTCTAAACCTAGGAAGTAGTGTAGAATGCCCAAGTCTTTCATGTCAAATTCAGAAATTAGATCTTACTTCCCTTGAAGTAGAGATTGGAGTCAACATCATTTTTGGAAAATCCTAATCCCAAGAGATAGCTGTCAATTCTTTCATACCAGACCCTGGGAGCCTGTTTAAGTCCATAGAGAGCTTTCTTCAGCCTGCACACATGTGAGTTAGATTTATGTATCACAAAACCTTCAGGCTGTTCCAGATAGACTTCCTCTTCAATGGTTCCATTCAGGAAGGCAGTTTTCACATCCATTTGATGGATCTTCCAGCCTTTAGCTGCTGCAATGGCTAATACTGCTCTCACTGATGTGTAACGGGCAATAGGTGCAAATGTTTCTTCATAATCAATGCCTTCCTTTTGAGAAAAGCCTCTAGCCACAAAACGTGCTTTATGTTTTTCTATACTGCCATCAACAGCATGCTTGATTTTGAAGAGCCATTTAGAAGAGACAACAAATTTCTCTTTTGGTCTAGGCACTATGTTCCATACATCATTCTTTAGGATGGATTGATATTCCTGCGTCATTGCATCCTTACAAGCTTGATGTCTGAAGGCTTTTGTAACACTGGCAGGTTCTGAGTTTATGATGTTGTTCATTAAAGCAACATAGCTAGAGAACCGTTTGGGTCTTTTACGCTCCCTAAACGTTCCTTTGGGTGTTGTATGATCCTCAACTTCCTTGATCATCTTTCTGGCCCAAAGTGGTCTCTTTCTGCCGTTGTCATTTGTATTCTCATCTGCATTAGAAGGAAGTTCATTTGGCATTTCCTTAGGATGCTCCCTCTGAATCTCAGGAGTAGGTTCCTCTTCAGGTACTCTAGGGGAATAGGTTTCTATCTCACTAGAACTTCTTGCCCTCTTGAATGCAATGTCTTCTTCAAAGATGACATCTCTACTCAATTCGATTTGTTTCTGCCTGGGTATGAATATCCTGTAGGCTTTGGAGGTTTCACTATAACCCACAAATACTCCCTTCTTTCCAAAAGGTTCTAGCTTGAATCTCTTCTCTTTGGGCACATGAATATAGACAAGACACCCAAAAATCCTAAAGTGACTAATATCAGGTCTTATGCCGGTAAAGGCTTCTTCAGGAGTTTTGTTATCAAGATGAGAATGACGGCATCTATTTTGGATATAGACAGCAGTCCTAGAGGCTTCTGCCCAGAAAGAAGTTTCAATGTTTTGGTCCAATAACATTGCCTTAGCAGCTTGTACAATGGTTTTGTTTTTCCTTTCAGCAACCCCATTCTGTTGAGGGTTGTAGGCAACTGTGAACTCCCTCTTAATTCTAGCACTCATGCAAAATTCTTTAAAGATCTCAGATGTGTATTCTTTCCCATTGTCTGTCCTTAAGGTTTTTATTTTCTTCTCGGAGAAGTTTTCAAAGAGGGCTTTAAACTCTTTGAACCTTCTGAGGATTTCTATTGACTCTTTACATTTAAGGAAATAGATCCAGGTTTTCCTAGAGAAGTCATCTACAAATATGACATAGTATAGAAATCCTACTTTAGAGGGTACAGACATTGGTCCACATAAGTCTGAGTGAACTAGTTCTAACACATTTAGGGTTTTGCTCACACTATTGGGAAAAGACCCCTTTGTATTCTTTCCTAAGGCACAACCTTTGCAAGTTCCTTCATGAGATGGTTTCAACTTAGGTAAGCCTATTACAAGTTTTTCCACAGCAGGTAGGGCACGAAAATGAAGGTGTCCTAATCTTCTATGCCAAATCTCATTTGAATCAAAGGTGTCAAGAGTAAGGGCTTGTTTAATTTTAGTGCATAGTTTGTAGAGGTACCTCTGTCTTACACCTATGGTTTGGGCTTTCTTGATTGTTGAGTTTTTAGGCCATACTAGAACTTTCCCATCCATAAAGGTAACTCTATATCCATTGTCTTCAAGGGCAGAGATGGATATTAGTTTCCTCTTAATTCCAGGTACAAACAAGACTCTAGTGAGTTGAAGAGAAAGGCCAGATTTCAGTTTGATGGAGCAAGTTCCAACCCCTTTTACAGGGTGTGCAGAATCATCCCCAATGGTTACTTCTTCATCAGACTTTTCAGTCATAGTGTCCAGGTGTTCTCTGAATCCTGTGATGTGTCTAGAAGAGCCACTATCAATCACCCAGTTGTGAGTGTTGTCAGATGTTTGGCTAGATAAGGCTGAATAGAACACAAAGTTTTCAGGTTCATGATCTGAATTTGTCTTTTCTACTTTGGCAAATGATGCTTGTTGCTTTGATCTGTCAGGGCACTTCATTGCATAGTGACCATATTGATCGCATCTAAAGCATTGTACTTGAGAGATATCTTTCTTCTTAGAAGATCCCTTTCTATTGGGATTTTTCTTTCTTTTAAAAGATCCTCTCTTGTAGGAGTTTTTCTTGTTCCTTTTATTAGTTGTTGTGTTGAGTACATGAATGTCTTCATCCATGTTTTTCTGTTTATTTTCCTTAGTGGAGAGTCTTGTTTCCTGTTGAAGACAGTCAGTTCTCAGTCTATCAAACTTGAAGAGTTTAGATCTTGCACTTATTCCTTGAACAAATGACTCCCATGAGTTGGGTAGGCCTCCTAGTGCAATTAGGGTTAACTCTTTGCTATCAATCTGATATCCAATTGTGGATAACTAATCCCTTAGTTCAGTGATCCTCATGAAATATGCATTAATTGACTCTCCTTTGTTTATTTGAGCATTGTTGATTTGCCTCTTTAATGCAAGAGTCCTACTGGTATTGTTGATCTCATAGGTACTCTCAAGGGATTTGAACATATGATATGCAGGTTCATGTTTTGTTAAGATAGGCACTATATGATCCCTAATTGCATCTACTAGGATTTTCATGGCTCTTTCATTGTTTTCAGTCCATTGAGTTTTCTCAGGTTCAGCCTCTGGTTCCTTTTTATTTTCTCTCACAAGTGAGTCTAGTTTATTCTCTTTTAGGATCATCATGATTCTAAATTTCCATGATGTAAAGTTGTCTTCTCCTGCAAGATGATCTTCAAATCTGATCACACTTGACATTATGAAGAATGTGATGTGAATTCGATTTTTAGAAAATACGAATTTTTGGAGCAATCTGATATTTAGATTTGATTTGGATTCACACAACGTAGCTCTGATACCATGTAAATGTAATCAAATCTTTATCAAAGAGGATCCTAAAATCTAAGGTTAAAAACTAAAGTCTGAAATTCTATGTGAGAATTCTAAGTAAACACGATTTCCAGATTTCTTCTTAAACTCGAATGTGCTGATTGCAGAACATTTACTGATTTCTATATTTGCATATCAACCAAGGAGTCGCCATAAATACGATTGTAGACCCGCCTCCAAAGGATGCGCCTCATGAGAGGATGTGTCTCCATAAGTGGAGACACGTCCGCTCATGGGACGTGTCCCTTAGAGCGTGCGGGTCTTTGAAGAAACTGTTTAGCATATGGTTAATGTCTAACACACATAAACCTTTACACTATGACGGATAGGAGAATTTTGATTATATTAAATGCAAATAACAATATCTTTTATTAATACAAATTTATATATATATGCTCATAAATTCGATTTCCATTAATATGTGTATTGAGGATAACCTTTGATCACATATAAATAACGAAGATGCTTTCAGCATTCATTTACTTATATCTGACCGAAGCTATCATCCATTAACACTTCCATAAAGGAATCATTGCGAGCAATCAAGAAAACATGTCTGGAAATCGGAGTGTCTATTTCTAATGGATGGAAAGATGTCAAAAATAATCATTAATTAATGTCATTGCAATGTTCCCTCAAGGGGTGATATTTTTAAAGGCAATTGATTGTGAGGAGCAAGTAAAAGATTCAACTTTCATTTCCAATTTCCTCATATAAGCCATTGAGACGGTGGGCCTTAAAAATGTTTCCCAAGTCATGCTGGACAATGCTAAAAGTTGTAGGGCAATAGGTTCAATAGCGGGGGGTACATATGAGCATAATTTTTGGACACTATGTGCCATCCATTCTGTCAACTTGATATTCAAAAGATTGGCTCAGAGATTGAATGGGTCAAATAAATTTACATGGAGGTCAAGGAGATTCAAATGTTTGCAACAAATCATTATAAGTCACAAGCCATCTCTAGGAATTTCTCCAACTTGGAGTTGTTGAAGGTGATTTTATTTTTTATTTTTATATTTTTCCAGTAATATCTGTTATTTTTCTTTTTCTTTTGCTAAGTTGCTACTTTCTAATATTTTAATTCATTTTATTTTTTACACTATGATAGGTTGTCGAGACTCAATTCGCACACAATCATCTTGAGATAAAGGTTTTCAGGTTCTTGGATGGAGTGGTGCAAGGTTGGGTGGTAGTCATGTTGCTTGTGGAGAGGGCAATCTGTCATTTTCTAAGTCTTCATAGCTTTTGGTGACCAAAAACCTCGATTTTGAGGATGTGTGATCTTTAAAAGGATTAGTAGAAGACTTCATAGGTAAAATGTGACATAGTTCAGAAGACATTGTGTAGGGTGTAGGCTTAAGAAGGAAGAAAAATAAATGAAAGTGGAATTTTCAAGCCATAATACAAAACTGTTAGTTTTGCCAGGTGGCAATTATGTAACTGTCATAATGGTTCTAAAAATGTGTGGCAATTGCGAAATTGTCATAGCAGTTTCAACACTACATGAAACAACAATTTTGTCACTTGTCAAAAAATGGTCTGTAACACCCACAAACACTTTGAATTCCCTTTTTTCCAACTTTTGATGATGCTTAAGATTCTTGACAGATTTGTACAAGAATAATATGCTATTGTAAATGCCCAAGAGACAATATGGAATTAGAAGTGAATTCCAAGATAATTCAAAAGGTTCCAAGTTAAAAGAGATTGTATAAGGCAAATTTTGAGATGGAGGAGTGTGTAAGAGAGTTGTGTGTGAGCTTAGGGATTAAAGTTAGTTGTTTCAGACTGAAGCCTAAGATTGTATTTTTCGTGTTAGTTGATAATTTTTTATGTTTATTAGTTCAACATGTATTAAAGATAATAATTAATAATTTTATATTATTCACAAATACAGTTCACACATGATCTTAATTTACTTAAAAATCTGTTTATAACTTAAGTTTAGTTAATATTTCCTTGTGGTATTTTGATATTTCAAAAATGTATACTTTTAAATGGTCATGATATATCTTTGTAACGATTTTTTATAATATTTATTTGTTTAAGTTGTGTCTACTGGAAACAACATAATTTGTTGCATTGCTTGTAATTACTTACACAAAATTGGCCTCACCCACCTTTGCCACAATATTCTTAGATGGTTGTGATATATTTTTATAATATTTATTTGCTTAAGTTGTGTCTACTTGCAACAACTTAATTTGTTGCATTGTCTGAATCACTTGCACAAAATTGGCCTCACCCACCTTTGCTACAAATTCCTCTGAAAATATTGAGGACTTATGTATTTTTCACCTTCCTTGAAGCAAAACTGGATTTTAGGAAAATGGTTTCACTTGAGAATAAACAAGGATATTTACCATCTTGTTTGTTCTATTGTCTAACCATCAAACATGACAGTGTAACCATTCTTCCACCATATCTCATGCCATGTTAGAATATATGGCTTACCTTTGTAATAAAGTCATCATACTGACTTACGTGGTTTGTTACTATTTCTATTTTTAGCATTTAAAATCTAGGACAAGTGTGACGTTTATGTTTGTTGATTACATCTTTCAAACTCTATATAAAGAAATGAACCTCATTGTAATCATGGCTCCAATATCTAATTGAATAATATTGTGTTATATTTTTTATAACATGTATTAGAGCCCAGGGTCATGTGAAAAATCAAGTCAAAAGGTCATCAAAAGAACTCCAAGCCCATTAAACTTACAGATGCTGACTTAACTGGAAAAATTTGAATTCTTTGTCTATCATTGAAACATTGAGCAAGTTTACCTTTTTACATCTGTAGATAGGACCAGATTCAATTCCAATAATTCTGTATCCTGGTTACACCTGGACTGTATTGACCCTTAACAAACTTAAAAGAAACACCCATGGGCTCACTTGGCCCATTATCTTAAAGAACAATTTTGGAAGCTTTTATTTCCTCAAAGGAAAAAAGACAACTCCCCTGCAATTGAAAAATTCGAACCTCGACAGTGGCCTGATTGAGCCATTACAATGTAGAGTTTTTTCTTTAAGAACAAGGGATGGAGGCTGCTGTTTCGATCCAAACTGGAGAAAAAACACCATGACCTGTATATCTTGCAAACTACTGTAGCAGAACAACTTTCCTGCTGCTGCTGATTTTGTTCTGGTTTATAATTTAAAAGACATTTAATGACACATAGAAAATTATACTAATTACAGTTTTCATTGGTTTGTATAAGAATAGATGCATTTGGAGTAAGCACAATCTTCTTTTACGTGTTTGTGCTTCGTTTTATGCCAACATAATGCTTTCAACAAGGTTCTAGTTTATTGTAAGAAGGTTCAAAACTGCATGAATGTGGTCCAAAAGGAAATCAAGTTGTTCTTTGTTAATTTGTATTATTGTCCCAATGTAGGAATATATGTTTTTGTTTCCTAATTCCCATACAAATGAGTGACATGGATTAGGTCAATGACAAGTCTCCAGCATGTCACAGGTAGAGGCTGAATTAATGGAGCTCCAGCCAGAAGAGAGATCCGAGTTTCTGAATTCTCTTGGAGTTAGTGAGGGAGGACTAGGATCTCTAATAAGGGCAACATACAATCTTTTGGGTCTACGTACCTATTTCACCTCTGGAGAAAAGGTACATGTTATAAATAGCTGTTATGAGACAAAATTGCTTTCTTTGTAAAGCTTGGGTATTTGAGAACTAACTGATCAAAATTTTATGTCTTTTTGCAGGAGACTAAAGCATGGACAATACTTGCAGGTGAGTTAGGTCTATTGACTTTTCCATTGAATCATATCGCTTCTCTTTTTTTCCTAGCCTTCAAGCTGTTGAGATTAGCATCTATATATCTGGATGTACTGAGCACAACAGTTTTGCTATGTACTTGTTAAGTGTCTTAAATATACCCATGTAGTTAAATTTTTAGATCTGTTTGTTAAGCGTCTTATGCTATGTAGGTTACTGGCCGGGTCTTAAAATAATAATGAAGTTGGAGCACTCATATTAAGAAAATTGTTGTCATCTCTCTCTGAAAAACTTGGACCACAGTAAATGAAAATAAATAAGGATTTCCAAAATTAAGAAATATATCACATTCATACTTATTTTTCTGTTTGTGTTACAGGGATGACAGCACCACAAGCTGCTGGAGTAATTCATTCTGATTTTGAAAAGGGGTTCATACGTGCAGAGACAGTAAGATGACTTCTCATTTTGTTTCGATTGTGTGAGAGTTCAATTAGAACAAGATCTGTAAAGGTAGTGGGGCCAGGAACAATAATTTAAAGCAGTTTAAAAAGCAACCATTAGTGCAGAATTCAATCTAGATGGGTGTTTTAACTTTCTAAGTTAATTTCATACTTATGATTAATTATGTAACTACTATTTAGTTAGGGTTTTATTATACCTAAATAAATTAAGGAAAATTTGAAGAGGAGACATTATAATTGGTATCAGAGTTGGATCTTGCCAGCCTATGAGTCTTCCTTCATATGCAATTTAGTGACAAAACAAGTGAAATGGGAGAGAGAGAGAGAAAAAATCCTTTGGGGATAGTTCTTTTAGATAAGTTTGAAAAGAAGATTGATATAATGATAGACATGTAGGATCAAATGTTCCACATCAGGCATAATAATATGAATGCTTTAAAAATCAGAGAAAAAAAGTTCATGTGAGGAAATCATAAAGCCCAATACAAGGTTATATTCACACCATGTATGCAAATTATAAAAATCTTCCCATAGAGATCCAAAAGGCAATGTCTATCACAAATTTCATGAATATTGTAATGTCCTCTTCTTTAAATG
Source organism: Sequoiadendron giganteum (assembly GCA_007115665.2). Classification (NCBI taxonomy): domain Eukaryota; kingdom Viridiplantae; phylum Streptophyta; class Pinopsida; order Cupressales; family Cupressaceae; genus Sequoiadendron; species Sequoiadendron giganteum. Next base: position 472,391,044 of record CM021107.1, on the reverse strand, counting down.
AGATTATAATAATAATAATAAACAATAATAATAAATTAAAATATCAAAAAATAAAATACAAAAGTATAATATAATTATAAAATTAAAAATTAAAATTTTATTAATCAAAAGTCAAGGGGCATGTGAAGAACCACGACCATCGAAAGAAAAAGATATATAAGAGACACCAAACAAGGAGAAGTAAATACCATATGAAGAATACATCTATTATTATCTGATTATTACTCCTTTGGAGCATGGAACTGCAGTTCATTTAACCTGAGGATGAAATCCCTCATGGTAGAAATTAAAGGATGAAAACCCTTTTATTTTCCTTGCTGAGTTTGTGGATGAAAACCTGACTTAGGTAGATTATGAAATTATTTACCAAAGGCATTAAACTGCTGTAGACTTGAAGAAAATTGACAATACTACTAAAAAATAATACCTAATATAAGTCTGGGCAGATTTCTGAGTATCCAAAGCAATTTAATATATTTAATTTTGACAGTAATTATTAAATCAGCAAGTCAAAAATCAAGAATTCTTATTAATAATCTATTTTGCAAGTTTTTATATTATGTGTTCTAGGGCTTGAAACTAAAGGAATTAAAAAGGGGAGATTATAATTGGTATCAATGCCATTGATCTTGCCAGCCTGTTGGGGTAGGAAACTAACATCTGAGTACATATCTACGATGGACACATGAGTAAAGGGAACGTAGGAGAAAGAACATGGATTGGCAACCTAAGTTCTTACCAAAAGAAAAAGACATAGATCCTATCCAAGAATTGCATGCAAAGAGTCAAGATTTTGAAAACCAGATTTTGGAGCAATTTTGTAGCAGCCAAAGAACTCTAAATTCACTTAGCAGAACAAGACAAGATGATCCTATTCAAAGGGCAGTAGAGGATTAATTGGAAAGGGATGAGTGCAAACTTATTGCCTTTTGTAAATATGATAAAAAATTTACTATTTATAAATCCTATGTTACTTATGAGGAATACTTGTAGATATTCAAAAGAGAAAGAAGGAAGGAATTGATGAAGAAAGAATCAAAATCACAAGTAGAGGCTGAGGAAGTAATCAAGGAGAAAGAGGAACAATTGAATTTAGAGCCACAAGACATTGTGGAGCAAGGACAAGAGGAACCTAAAAAGAAAGTTGAAGATAAAGATTCCTTGGTAGGAGAAGATGTTTTATTGGTTTCTAATGATGACATGTGTCACCAAAACATCAATGAAGGGAAGGTAAAAGGGATTCCACTTGTTGAACGGGTAGAGTTCATGTTGAAGGAAGATGCACCAAATCATGCACTATCTTTCAAACTTCCACATGGTGAGTTATCGATTGATTTTCAAAAGAGCATTGAGGATGAATATGCATTTGAGAAGGACATTTTGATTAGCCCAAATTCATAAGTTTTGAGTTACAAAAATTGTCTTAAGGATAACTCAACAAACTTTTTTCAGTAAATGAGGACGAGCATTTTGTTCGTAGCCTAAGGTATGAGAGTATTTCAGACTTGGTGTTGCTTCCTATGTCATTACAAAACTCTTGTCACCATGGAAAACATGCAAAGAGGGGTGATAGAGTAAGGGATACAACTTGTAGTATAGGGCATGTGGACTCTTTGCTTCAAGTTCCAAACTATTTTAGCATGTGGAGTCCGAGTGATCTCTTGAGAATCAAAGTGGATAAAGGCATTGAAGATTCAGAGGAAAAAATTAACCAAAACCTCTCTAAACTAGATCAAGAAAGTTGGCAATGTTCCAATTCTATAGAATGGAAAAATGATAAGTCTAAAACTATGCAAGGGCATCTAGTAAAAAATAAGGAATTTTAGATGTGTTTAGAAACACAATGAAAAGAAATCACAGATATAAGAGTTCTATTACAAAATATAAGGGAAGCTTTGCAAGACAGTATGAATCATCAAGCAAAATTATTTGAAGACAAGAAAGACAAAGTTGTTCAACAAGACTCAGCAACTGATAGGCAATTAACGAAATACATTGCATCATTAGAGAGATTCATAATATTTCCAAGATTGATTTGGGATCCCAGTATCTTCAAAAATATTCAGTCAAGTGAAGAAGATATTCCAAGAGTCTCCTAGCTTGTGATTGCTTGAAGGTTAGTTTTGAAATGGGATTGTAATAATAATAAATAATAATAGTAATAAATAAATATATATATATATATAATATAAAATTGAAGTTTAATTTTATCAAAGCTCAAGGGGGATGTGAAGAATCATGACTATTGAAGGAAAAAGATATATAAGACACCGAATAAGGAGAAGTAGGCACCATATGAGAATAATCTTTAGTTATTTGATTATTACTCTTTTGGAGCATGGAACAACAATTCATTTAACTTGAGGATGAATCCCTCATGGCAGAAATTGAAGGACAGAAGCCCACAATTTCTCTTGTCAAGTTAAAGGATGAAAATCCCTAACTTGGCAGAATTTGGACACATTTCAAGACATTTATACAAAGAGAGATAACTGCAAATTAAAAGAAATATTACAATAAAGACTCGAGAATAAGTTTTATGTTTTCAAAACTATGTTATAAGCTTTAAATGCGAATTAAATATATTTAGAATTAGAATTTTTAGGATAAATTAATATTCATAATCAACTATGCAATTATTATTTTGAGTTAGGGTTATTTATTTAAGGCAAAACAAGGAAAATTTAAAAAGGGACATTACATAGTGAAACTTCTGATCAAATCCTATGTATGACTATAAGCCCATAGGATACAAGGGGACATGAAGAGGTTGGATAGATATATGATCATGTGAGCTTATGAGTGGAAAGACAAATACACTTAATGTGTGCATGTTTTGGTGGTTGTTTTACATATATCCCTATGCACTTCATATAGTGAGTCATCTTAGCAATAACATGAAGCTGAATGTGGGTGGAAGTCTTTTCATAGAGAAGTAAATGCTTGAAGTAATCTGAGTGAGGCGTAATCAGTTTATGCTGAAATTCCTTTCGTAATGAGGCCATGTTTTTTGCATGGATGCCAAAGTTCCTTCTAGGATGAGATAATATTGAAATTCCTAGGGGTAAGTGTTGAGGCTTTTCATCCTAACCTAAAATCCAAAAGACAGAAAACAATCATTACAACAATAATTAATAAACAATGCAATCTTAGTTAGAGCAAGAGGCGTGTGACCAATAAGGTATGCATTGTGAGTCCCAAACCACAATTTGAAAACTTGGAGTCGACCTAGACTCAATAGACCCCAAATTTAAAAACTCGAGAAAAACTCGACAAAATGTGACAACTTAAAGCAATGCTTAGGTAAAAAAAAATGGAAGTTTTTCACTCTACAAACACATTTTCTAGTCTTCAATTGTGTTTTAGGGCTTGTTTTTCAGTATACAAGAGCTTTTAGGGCACATTATATAGTACATAGGAGTTTTTAGGTAACATTGTTTAGTATATAGGCATTTTTAGGGTAATGTTTTTAATATATAGTTGCATTTAAGGGCACATTATTTAGTAAACAAGCATTTTTAGGGTATGTTTTTGGTATATAGTCATGTTTTAGGGTACATTTCAATATACAAGGTTTTTTAGGGCACATTTTTAGTATACAAGCACTTTTAAGGCATGTGACAAGGACAACAAAAATACCAATTTTTGTAGGGTTTTTAAGCTTTTTTATTGAAAACTTCCTACACTTTAGTGAGTCACAAGTTAACCTTGGAAAAGATTGATGTGAAATATTTTGTGAGTACTTAGCAAAGTGTTGAGTACTTTGCAAATTTGCCAAATACTCTACAAGTAATTTTTTAAGTTGCCAAGTCGGAATTTTTTGGTTTCTCAAGTCCAAGTTGAGTCAGAGCATGCAAAATATGATACAAACCATAGTTTGAAGACTTTGCGAGTACTCTACAAGACTCTCCAAACTCTCGAGTCTCTAAGGCAATTGAGCCGAGTCAACCAGACTCTTGCATCGAGTTTGGCCGAGTCTTGGAGAGTACTTAGACTCTCGAGTCTTGAGCTCAAACTCTTCTAGCGCTTGAACATAACAAACATAGTGGCTGAAATTTCAAATTTTGAGAGTTTGAGAACCGTATGACATGTAATGTTTGAATTATGACAAATTGATAGTCAAATTAGACTTTTATGTTTTCTAAATGCATATATTTCCTTTTCTTGTGTAATTATGAGGTTTTTTTTTGCCGAGTCCATATTGAGTTTGTGTTGTGTCCAAAGTTCAAGTCAAAATTTTAGGCTGCCAAGTCTGAGCTGAGTCCGAGTTTTCAAAATATGATACAAACCATAGTAGAAAAAATCTCTCTTCGAAATAACTTGGCAAACCAAAAAATGAATGTAATGTCATTTTTCTCCCAAGTTAATTAAGTATCTGCAATGGTTCTAAATATGGTTAGTATTAAAGTTAACATAATTTGCAATAAGTAATGTCATCAAAGTAGGTATAATTAACAAATCTACTCCATACATGTGATAATTTATAAGAATTCTTAAATAAATTATTAACATAATAAATTGAATAACACATCCATATGTTTCAATCAAATTAACATCACAATCATAATATTCTCAATATCTTTTAGCACCAATGGTTTTCAATACTTATCTGAATCATAGCACTTGGAAAAGTCACTCTCACCCTAGGAAAATTTTAGTGGTATTTGCCCTCACTATGGAACACTTGGAGGCTAGTGTAAAAACACAACCTATGCCTAGTTGCATGAAAAGGTTTGCCTACTCGCACAAAGCCCTGACCAAGACAATCCCAAGTGTACCTTGTACGTTGAGTTGGAAACTCCCGTGTGTCCCTCTCCAACGCCCATAGCCGACCAATCCACCCTCTTCTTCCTTGAGTGTTCTCCATGCCTCTTTCCAAGTCTCACATAGATGCTTTATATAAGCTTTAAGGGTTGGTTTTCAAACCATCACACACTTTCACAAATGTTGCCTTTAATTAAAATATAATTATTCCTCTCTTTTAGAAGAGTTTTCATAAATATCCTTTATTAATCTCCATTTTAACCAAAGGATCAAATTATACTTTATTTTTCTATCTCCTTTTAATGCTTTCATAACTCTATTTTCACTTTGAGGAAAAAGTTTCATAACAATTAAGATTTTTTCAAAAAGTTGGGAATCCAAAAAACATAGAAAAAAGAAGAAAGAACTATTGTTTTTCATATCTAAAGGTAATGTAATTGCATAGAGATAGAGAGAGTGAAGAGAAATGAGAGTTTACACCATGAATGTTGGAATATATATATTTTTAATTAATTTGCAGATTGCTAATCTACTGCACAATGCATAGTATATCATAGTAACACACTCAAAGTATGTAATAAGACTTCAAAGTTCAAAATTGAAAATGCATTAAAAGACTTGTGCAACATGTTTAGCAAGGGGATAAAGAAAATGATTATTTCATCATGAGCTATTTATTAAGCTTTCCTCTAGTGGCTAAGGCTATATCTATCTGATGTGAACCTTTGTTATGCTTTATTTTCTTTCTACAACTTCTCTCCCTTTTCAATCCACCCCACCTACACAATAGCTTTAGACTTAGCTTAGAATAGATAAGGAGCTGACCCTCAGATCCCAAATATTATCTTGTAGGATCCACCCGCATTGCCATGTAATAATACCCCCTATTTTTTTTACCAAAGGAACCATACAAGAAACATGCAATATAAATGCAAACAAGATACTTTGCTGCCAAATACACACTTCTTGTAAGATGAACATTCAAACTGGCATTCAAATTCAAGAAATGAATAGACATATGATGATCAACATAAAGTACCTTGAAATAGGTGAAAGTCAGAGAACTAGAGGTCTGATACAGAGTGGGTATACTGTGCAAGTATGCTGATCACCCTTTGTACTCCAAGATAGCTATGGAAACAAAACTTTCACTATCTCACCAAGTCATAAACTGCCTCCCAACTGTAGCATTAGGACAAGAATGCACCCAGCTTAACCAAGTCACGAACAATGTTTTGGATCAGGCAGATATAGGTCTGATTTATCCAATTTTACTATTACAGGTCGTCTGTAGTGGATCTACAGGTCATATTAGCAAGGTAAACTCATGTAGTAACACCTTCTTTCATGCCCAGCACCCATCAAATACCCAGCTGTTAACAAAGTTTGCAAAGAGAGGACTGATTTCCAGTTTCAGACCTGCAGTCAAAATGACAAAGAAGCAACAGCTACAGGTCTGGCATAATTTTCAGTCACTTCCAGCTCAGAAAACTCACGAACAGCAGGTGTATTTCTCAAAAATTGAACCCGATATCATACTCAACTTGCCAATATTGATTTTCTTAGATAAATCAACGGTCCTTCATCAAAACCCACATGTGATGGCCCAAAAGATGGCACCCAACAAGGAGGAATGCAATGAAATAATACCCAGAATAATACTTAGCAGTCCCACTGAGTAATGAGCAAAGTTAAGTCTTCCAGTATCTCAAAAAAAGCACACCAAAACACTGAAAGAAATCTGATCACTACCAAACTTGAACAGCACCCCAAGATAGCTCACACCACACCAAAAACTAAACATCCACATCAGAAAACTTCAGAAATCTTCATATTATAAACCCTAAAATGATCAAACTCTTGAAAAACAATAGTGATCCCTAATTTAGAATCACTCCTACCAGCTAGGGAACCGGCGTTAGAAATGAGGGATTTTGTCTTCAATCAGCTGCAATCGAAACCTGAAAACAATCCAGCAGAGTCTCCTTAAGTTGTCAAATCCTCCATACCCAAATGAGAGCTCAAACTCATATTTATAAAGTGAGAGAAGAAATAGGGAAACTTGCATTTGAATTTGAATATATTTTCCCTCTCATTTCACTTTATGAAATGACATCAAATTACCCCAAGAGGGGCGTCCAACTTTTTGCCTCCAAAATTCCACTTTTGATTTTTGATTTAAAATTCACTTTAAGCCCAAACTAGGTGTCTCACCTTACGAGGCATTATATTAGCCTAAAAAAATGATAAATAAACCTCTTTTCTAGGCATCCACTTGAAATACATTGTCCCCTCTTTTAAAACAACATTAATCAACTAGGCCAAGGGATCCTTTTTTATAACCCATGCTTATATCCTCACTTTATTTAAAAAGCAACTTTAATATTTAAGTGACAAATTAGCCAATAATAATTCTGACCATGGAGAGAACTCACCCCTTGCCAAGAATGGAAACCCTGCATTGTTGTTGAATAGGAGCCGGGACTAGTTAATAAATATAGCACTTACTAAAAATAGCAAGTGAGCCAAACTCCAAACTAGCCCAAAAGAAGCTCAACTGGAACTCACTGAAGATAGTAAATTACTAAAAATAGTGACTTGCTAAAAATAGCCGTCACTACGGGTAAACACCCAGAAAAACCTATAAAATTCATCTCCAATTGCAAAGTAAGAGAACCCGAAAATGGGGGCATTACATGCCACCTGCAACACTTACCATGTTCTTTGTTTGCGTGGTGAATTGCCCCTTGAATAAGGCCTTTAGAATGATCAACAACTAATGGCACACTAGTGGGACTCAAACACTTGAAGGGTTGCTAACCCTAGATTGATCATGTTATAACTACTCCTTTTGGAGTATTTAATAGTGAGCCTTGTTGAAGCTTGGTCTTTTTGTTCCTAAGGGTGCAAGCTTGCTCATTTCTATACTCTGCTGAAAATTTAAATGTTTCATTCTCAGTAAATATTTCTCTTCTATTTGATCATTTGTTCAGCCTCTATTACCATGCTAATGTTAGCCTTGTGAACTATTGTTATTATTTGATTAATAATGAATTTTCTTTATGCAATCTACTTAAATTATTCATTGGAGAAAATGATGCTTATCCATGATATGTCGTTTCAATTTATATGCCTCAAAAGGCATTTATGTATGCAAGAAAACAGAAAGCATTTCAATGCTCATAATAATAGGCTGACAATTGGTTAACCTTCAACCCAGTTGTTTTCCTTTTTAACATTTTGCTAGTTTATTCTAGTTGCAGTCCTTTGGCACGACAAACCTGTAATATTTCAATGTTTTAGCATTAGCAATTTTAATAATCAATAAATTGGAGGTTTTGTGTAGTTGCCATTCACTTCTTGCTTAATGCTTCTGCTTTCAGGTATCCTACACTGATTACGTTGCTGCTGGCTCCTTGGCAGCTGCCAAAGAGAAAGGATTAGTAAGTGCTTCTGGAATAAGATTTCAATTTGGTGTTCAGCACAAAAATATTTATTTAAATATTTCTATTGGATTTTATTTTTTATTTATCTCTATTCATTGAGTTTTCATGTTTCTTCAATCATCTCTGTCATTCTATGAAGGTTAATAATCTTGCAATAAGTCATCTACTTCATTCATATTGTTTAGTTATTTTACATACCATGTTTTCCTTTAAAAACTAGGTAAGAGTTATGGGTACAAAGCACCCAACCCGGTCTACCCAAACTTGGATGCATGGATATAGGGGTGTAACTATGCATTTTATATGCTCACATGTGCATTTCAAAAATTTAAAATAAAAAAAACCCAAGTTTGAAGATTATTGGAGCAATGTTAACGAAGTTATGAATATTGAATAATATAAATATCAGAATTTTGACAAATATGATTGAGACATGAATCACAAGTCAAATTTTAGATTCATGTATCAAAAACTGATCCAAAGTTTCTGAGCAATATAAATCTAGAAGATAGAACCCTAAGCATACTAGACAGCAGGCCTTGTAGATTTGTCCATGCATTATATAAGTCTATTATGTCCCCTTCTTAGTATTGTACCCAAACCAAAATTTTTGCTTCATTAAGGCATTTTGCTTAAAATGGTCTAAACCTTGTGAAAATGATGTCAAAACATAGTTTTTGGGCAATTCAAGTATGGACTTTGAGTCAATGTCATGCCACAGAGATACTGGCAAAATTTGAAAAAATTGAAAATTAGGGTTTCAGGACCCCTATTTTTAGGGTAAAACCCTAAAAAAAATTGAAACTTGTCAGAATTGATTGAAATTTGTTTTGATTGGTTTATTTTGCTTCACGATCACAGTGGTGAAGTCAATTTCAGTTAAGACTCAATTTAAGCCTGGTGGGTAGTTTTTGTTTTTTTCAAGTGAGAAGTTAGCTTTTCTAAATATATCATTGGCAGATGGCCGGGTGCTAGGTGTCGATAGCTAAGCTCAAAACGCTTCAGTGATGTTTCTATGGCAAGTTTCGTCCAAAAAGTTACTTCGTCTCGGAGGAGATTTTCAATAAGGTAAAAAACTGTAAAATTGACTAAGTCTGGATTGAAAAAAGCGCCACTTTGAGTTAGGGGCACTCATCATTTTGGAAGCTTTATTCAACTTTTTGTGAGATTCTCTACCAAGATGACTTCTCCAGTTTCCTGATAGCTTCGCAATGAGCTAACCAGCCAGTTCAACAGAGGAGTAAAACGCTTGAAAACGGAAATTCAATACAGAACGAGGGAAATGCAAAGTAGGTAACTTTGAAGTCAAAAAGCGCCTCTGGAGGCCAGGGGCGCCCATCTTTTTGAGGATTCAGATGAAGTCTTTTGATCAAGTGACACCCAGGAAGTTTGTTTCCATTTTTGGTCCAGCTCCGCAATGCATCTGTCAGCAGGTGAATCTGAGTTGTCGTGTTGCCATCATCAGTGGTCAAATTTGAGGTTTCAGACTAGATCAGAGATTGTTCAGAAAGGACAAAAGTGCCCCTGGAGGCCAGGGGCGCCCAAGGTTTTAAGGCCTTCAATGGAATCTGTTTGATGATTTCAGATACTCGCCTCGTTCGTGTCAGCTCCAGCTTTCCGTTGCCTGTCTTAGCCAGGTCAAAAGATGTCTTGGCAATCCGCAGTCGGAAGTTGAGTAGTTTTTGCCAGTTGCAGTAATGGCTGACATTGGTTGGGCAGGGGCACCCATGATTTAGGAAGGTTAGATGATGTTTTTATACGAAGTGCTCTTTAGGAGCCTTTGCTCAGAATTCAGCCTACTCCGTAGTAAGCCATTCGGCATGTTCTGAAATTTTTGCCAAGTGTCGGGAAACGTCAAGTGAAATATGGTCAAGTTATCAGTGAAAATAATGAAAATGCCTAAAAATATTCTACACTGAGGTCAAAAGCGCCCCTGGAGGCCAGGGGCGCCCATCTTTTTGAAGCCTCAGATTTATGAATTTTGGATTATCACCTCAAGGAATCTTCTTGTCAGATTTGCTCCTGCTCTTTGACGAAACTGTCAGCCAGTTGATCTGACGTAGCAGTCAATCAGAATCAGTGATCAAACGTGAGCTTCATTTGAGGTTTCTAGATTCAAATTTTCAGAAAAATGTCAAGTATGGAAGGACGCCTAAAAGTCAAAGGTTGACTTTTTAAATTCAAAAATAGAAGTGTGCATGAGAAGAGTTTTCAGTTTACTAAATTTAGATCTTCAATTGAACTCTTTTCAAGTCAACTTCTAGTAAACCTATTTTTGGTCATAACTGGCTAAAATTAGTTTGCATGTATCGGTTAACTGAATTTTTCAAAGTGGCGCCCTAATTAGGGTTTATGGTACATCCAGTTAACTGAGTTTGAAAAAAAATATAGGCCATGCGTGAGTTTTGAAGCACCAGTTGTACTTCAAACGCCATTTCCAATGCTTAGCATGCATTTCACACGCCTTTGATGATAAATTCTTGTTTATTATGCATATGGCATCCATTATTCTTCATCAAAGTTGACAAGAAACATCTTTTCTTGAGCATAAAATTGATCTGAAGGTGCTACAAGTGTCAAATTTTAGTGTTCTTCGTAGCTACAGATTCAAAATGATCAGAGGAAGGATATTTCAGACTTCGTTTTCCATTTGCATGTAGGTTCCATCAGTTCTACTTCAAGCATAGACGAATTTCTATAGAAGAAGAGAGTAAACAAACAAATAAAAAAACTTCTATTCTTCTATCTTATTTTTCTCTATTCTCGTCTTAGATTTTCTTCGCATGTCAAAGAAAATGGCAGAATCTTCAGAAAAGCATCATCTGGGTTCAAGTATTTCAGCATCAACGATAATACTCACGTCTTAGATTATTTTGTGAAAATTGCCCCGCTGCCTCTATTCTAGAGCACTGTGCTTTTTTCCAAAGTTTTCTTTGCATGTGGGCCTAAAACACATTTTTTCCAAAATCTATTGATCTGGGTCATCTTAGAATTCAGTTCTACATAAAACCCATGTTCCAGATTTTCATAGAAAAAATTACTCCTAGTGCCCTTAACTGCCAGTTCAGATCTCAATTGAAAACCTTTTGCATGTGGGCCTAAATCACATTTTTCTGAATTTCTGACGTTGTGGGTCATCTTAGAATTTGATTATGCACAAAACCCACGTCTCAAATTTTTTCGTGAAAATTGCCCTTTGACAGGGTATTTTTAGCCTTATCTAGAGTGATTTTTGGTTTTCCGGAGAAGTTGTCAGAATGTAGCCGTGTTCACAGTCAACAGGCGAGTTTTTCCGGATGCAGTTCACGCAGATCGAATTCAAGACCATGTCAGTCTTAATTCATGATTTCATCAAAAAAGCTGACATTGATTTGTATCAAGCGCATCGAAAAGGTTGACAAGCGTAGTCACTCAAGTTCACATGGTTTCATGCCTCGTATAGTTGATTGTCTTCCAAGGCCAGTTTAGAGGGTTGATACCGTTGGGTTTCTGCGTATACAGCAAGTTCATTTGCATTTCTCGCAACCAAAGAGTTCACAGTTTCATCATGCAACACTCTTCCATAAAAGAAAGCATGAAAAACGTGAGGAGCGTCAAGCTGCAGAAGAAACAGTGGCCATCACTTCAGTTTACAGAGCCGCCAGAGTTACCAGCCAGTGAAGGGCCAGTTTAAGTATGCAGAGATTTTTAGGTTTGCTTGAGTTACTGACAAGTAGTGAATTGACAGTTGAGACATGTGACGACCTCTAGATGGTGATGCAGTCACTAACCTCATGGAGGGGTTACTTGCTCGAGATCAGGGTCAGTGAACTTCAGTTCAAGGCATCCCACCTTTTCCAAGATAGACATTAGACACAGGAGTTAAACTCGAGGCTTCTTTCCGAGTTAACTGGTTGTTACACATTGCATGCCATGTCTTTCTTGGAAACATCTACAAACACTTGGAGTTTAGATTAGATCTTTCAGTTGACTGATGGTAGCATTCCAGTTGACTTGCTTTCAATAAGGATGTGCGTGTTGCACCTTGTCCATTTAGATTAGATGTTTCAGTTAACTGATGATAGTTTCCCAGTTAACTGTATAGTTTCATTCAATTAGGGTTTAGGAATAAAATCTTGCATGCACTGCAGGACTGTAGTTGACTCAAGGTGATTGTAGGGTTGCCTACACCTTGAAGTCTATAAATAAGAGCTTTTAGCTCATTTGTAATCAGCTTTTCCTGGTGAAAGAGGATTGCTGCGTTGTCGGCAACATGCCTATTCTCAAGATTGGTTCACCCTTGTAAATTAGAACCTTTGCTTGATAGCATACATGCTGCGCCTACCTTGCCTGTAGTATTGCTATTATTGTATCTGTTCAAAGAGTGATTGTTGTTATAATAAATTGTTGCGCCTACCTTGCCTTCATGTTATTGTCATGGTGTTTATTCGATCTTAGTTAAATGGGGTTGCTAGTTTGATCATTATTGCATGCGTATTGCGTCTATACAATCTACTGTCCCAGTTGCTTACCTTTTGTTTTGTTTATCATAAGCCTATTCAGAAGAGCAAATAGTTGTGCCCACCTTGCCTTCATGTTGCAAAACTGTACTTAAAGCTTATTGTTTGATGTGTGTTATAGTAGACCCATTCAGCCAAGCAAATAGTTGCGCCTACCTTGCCTTCATGTTGTGAAGTTGTACCAAGTTTACCGTTTATTTGTTTGTTTAATAAACTTCTTCCCGGATTAGCAAATAGTTGCGCCTCCCTTGCCTTCATGTTGTGAGCCTGCACCTGAAGTTTATCGTGTAATACATTCCCGCTCCATTTCCTCATGCTCTATTTCTTGAGGAAACTGGATAGATTTTAAAAGAAGTTAGCTTAGTTGTAGTTAGCTGATCTGCGAAACCAGAAAATACTTAGCTGCAACGTTCTAGGTTTTCTTAACCTTGTGCCTCTACCAGCTGAGAACAAAAAGATAGGACATTAGTTTAATTTTCTATTTCATGCATTCCAGCACAACGAGGGAGCTTCCCCTCCTAATTTGAAGAGCACTCATTACGTAGTGTGCATAGCTGTACATACAAACTCACACTCTAGAGGTGTTAGTTCTTACGCCAACACTTAGGAATAAAAGAATTAAATGAGACTCGTAGCCTATTTTTATTTCCTATAGGCTAAAGGATAAAATAAGGGAAATAATATTTTAAGTTGGGCCCAATCACTTTATTTTCAAAAGGGCAATTTAAATAGGACCTATTAATATTTAAAATGTGTTTTTAATAATTAATTAAATATCTAATTTAAAAAGTGCCTTTTGTAATTTAAAAAGTTTTTAAAAGAATACTTGGAGGGAAAAAGTAAATTCAAATAGAGGGCCCAAAATACAACTATAAAAGAAAGACATTATTCAAAGCAAATAATTGGATTTTATTGTTTTGTTATTCCTTCCAATTTGGAGATTGAAGCATTCAAAGACAAAAACCCTCTTGGTTTCCATATTTGGATTTGAGGACAAAAACCCTCCTATCCATTAGAGGTGATTTCTTTCCAGGGAGCACATTTGTGCTGATTATATGAAGTCATTTTGAGTTTCCACAGTGGCGCTATAGTGCGAAACGATTAGATTGGCTGAATTTGAGGGGGTTTAGATATTGTTGTTGTTTGTGAAGATTTTCAATCATTGATTGATTGTTTCCAACTGCCGTACCAATTCTCCTTGCCACCATACAAGTCCTATATTGCTGACTTTGGGATCAAATGTTTGAATTGTTGTTACAAATGTTGCTGCCAATATTTTGGGGGTTTCAGACATATACACTGCTGATTGACAAGGGTTCCAGACCTGTTTTGCATCTTTTTGCTACTACTGTACAATATATGAGGCACTTTGTAGACATTGGTAAAGGTTTCCAACTATTTTCCATAGGCTTCGTTGCCAAATTTGGTTGCTGCTAGTCTTATTACCTGTCCCATACTCTTTCCAACCAATTGTGGCTCTTACAACATTGTTTCCATCCCACACCATCATTAGCAGACTTCCACAACATCCCTTGTGCCACCCTTTGTGGACTTCGTATAGTTGTAAGACTTGTTGTAAATGGGGCAACTGCCTTTTGTGAGCTGCTATCAATTGTTGTTGATCTATTCAAGTGCCATTCAAGGATCTAAAACTGTTGATAAATAATTTGTTGATCATTATTAGTTAACATCATAAAAGATCAGACCTGTTGTTATATTCAGTTGTGAGGGTTTCTATATTTAATTAGCATTATTAATAGTTGGGTTTGATGTTTCGTGCTCAAATACTTAGTTTGATAAGAGTTTTCCAAGTAATTGCCGCTAACTGTACCACTGATCAGCAGTTATTCTAGTAGGGTTTGGCATCTGCATTTGGTTTTTCTCATCATTTCAGCTGTACACATTGAGAAGTTTGCATATTTTCTAAGGTTGTCCAATTGGGGACATTAAAAAGTGGTTATACTAATGAAATTCCTTAGGCTGTAACATATTGCCATGTTCCATGACTTTAATGAATTTAAAACATTTATCAGGCATCATAAATAATTTGATGTTCTTCATAAATGCAAGGTCTCATTCAAGTGAATTCTTTGAACCTGGCAAGTTCTAGCTTCATTGTAACATTTTTCCTTCTCAAACATTGATGATTCACTAAGCAAATCTATAATGGAGAGAAAAATTTATAATTTCACCAGTGCCCATGTATACTAAATCTTTCCTTATTATTCTCCCCTTTCCTCTCCACCTAAGAAATACCTTTTAAAATACTTCATAGAGGTAAAACCCTCATTGGCCTCCATGAAATTTAGTTATAAACATAATGATAATATCATAATACTATAAGTTGTTAATATTTGATATATCACTATTTTGTTTATATATAATCATGCGAAGTCTTTGTATCTTTTGGTTAGACTTCTTTCTTTATGCTATCTTAATGATAGTCACCCTCACATTCTTGGAGATATGGGTACATGAAATTTGTTGGAATTCTTTTGTTTCCTATCCAAGTTTGTTAGCAAACTGAAAACTATACTTAATTCAATATAATATTATTTATTGTTAATGTGTAAGCTCTGCAGGTGACAACGATGTTTGGAATTCAGATGTGCAATTTGTTAATAAATTAAAATCTTTTTATTCTTTTAAATTTTTTCCTCTACAATCTGGTTTAAATCTACTTCTCTAGGCTAAGAGTTTCAGTTCACATCATAGCTGCATTAGAGCAAATTACAAGGCACTTAACAGCTTTCCAAGCCCTCTATCCATGTCACAATATAATCCTATTGTACAACTTCATCACAAGTCACCTCCAATCTACTTTGGGCTAGGTATCCTCACCTGAAAGGAAGGGTATAAGCTTTAATCTGCTTTTATGTTAAAAATAGATATTAACACCTAAGTTTTGGAATGTGTTTTCCCAAATCCAATGCAATGTGTTTCTTGACTTGTCCAAGTTGCAAATTTAATACTCTTTCTGTTGACATAATATTTACTAACAGATTGTTGCTAAAAGCATTTAACGTGATACTTTTGGCATCCTATTTAAAACATCATAGCTACATTCTAAATTTTTCTTGTTGTTCCCTTAAGCTATAGCATGCATGGAGATATGTGTAGCTGACTTGTGGCTAGCATACATTCTAATTAAGTTATATGTTAATTTCTATAGTTTCATATAGATAGTTAGGTTGGCCTAGGTGGTCTCCATAGCATAAGAATGATATATATAGGAGGTATTAGTTAGTTTATTTATATTATCATTATATTGTAAACTAGGTTTTGATAGAAGACTTTTGGAGGTTTATTCCTGAAAGTGGCTAATTAGTATTAAGAATTCGCAACATGTCTCCTATTATTTCCTTTTCTTGTGTAAGCGCTTTCATTACAAAGGGTATCAAAGCTTGATCTTGGCACCTAGAAGGAAAAAACAAGGTGAATTTTTTCAGTTTTGGAGGTTGTGTTGTCAAGCACATATCTTTCTCAATTTTGCAATTTTTTTTTTGAAATCTAGCGGGTTTGTCAAAGGCACACTGAAGCAGTCATAGTCTAGATTTGAGGTCATTTGAAGCATTTTTGGAGTTATCATGAAATTAGGTTTTCACCAAATTCACTTCTATGGCTTCAAAACAACAAAAGAAATTGGGAGACTTTTTCACCAAAGTGAGGGCTATACTTAAGTAAGTTACAATAAAAATTTCAACTTCTTTTGATTTGTTTTGAGTAATATACTGTAAAAGTTATTATTGTATCATGACGAGGACTTCAACAAGAGGCAAGGGAAGGAATCTAGTCACATCTAGAATTGTGTTTGGCAAAGATGATCCAATATTAGAAGAGATGGATTCCATACCCGTTGAAGCTTCTATAAATGCAACAACCACCGAGGCTAAGAAGGAAATTTGGTTCATCATGGCCAAAAATAAAGATATCAATATAATAAGAAGGAAATTTGGTTCATCATGGCCAAAAATAAAGATATCAATATAATAAGAAGGAAATGGCTAGGAACAAAGATATTGATGTAATAGTCAAGGAATTAGCATTCCTCAAGAGTTCTATGGTACGGAGCTCCATACCAGAAGACTTGGAATGCAAATTTGTCCTCTTAGGGACATGTGACATCTTGGTTTGAATCCGATCTAAAGAGGGACCATCACCCAAATAATTCTATGGCCACCTCGAAGGTTCATGCCAAAGATGGATATGTGTAAGTTTGATAGCAAGGATCCAACCAATTGGCCCTACCAAATGGATCAGTTATTACATTTGAAACCAAATCTTTTTATTTTGTATCACTGGCCATGTGATAAGAAGAGAAGGAAGGAATGTGTTGTCACATGGTCTATTTTCCAAGAGAAACTCATGACACATTATGGCAATAGTCTTATAGATAGTTGCATAAACCAGATCGCCAAATTAACACAAGTAGGTACACTCAAGGACTATATTCAACAATTCTATACCTTGTTTTTAAGAGTTGAGCATGTTATGGAAGAAAATAATTTGATGAACTTTGTAATGTCCCCAATTTAGCCCTATGCTTTTCATTTGGATTTAGCCTAATTCTGGGAGCTCGTAGGCTAAGCAGAAGCTCGAATCAGGGTTTCCAAACTTCTTGGAGGATGTTTTCATCTTTTTGCGGAGCTTGCACTTGGAAATGTTGAACTTGGATTTCGGATTCCTTCTGGGTTTTTTGAGAGCTTCGCGTTGGTGGTTTCGGTTCGACATTCTGAGCACCTTCAGGAATTTACTATTTTTAGTAAATTCTATTTTTAGCAGTGATCCAGTTAGCATCAGCTCAGTCGACTTTCCTCTTCTGGCAATTCATTGGGCAATTCTCATTTTTGGCTTAAGGGGTTCATTTTGGAGAAATAAGTTATTTTAAGTCAAAATGTTTTATTTTAAAAATCCCCGTGGCCTAGTGATATAACTTAACAGTTGTTTTAAAGAAGGGGACTTTGAGGGGTATTTTCTCATGAAGGAAATATTTTTATATTCCTAAAGTTTATAATTGCTCAAGGGAAAATGGACGCCTATTTGAAGGAGTTTATATTTTATTTAAAAAAAGAGAAGTGATTTATATCTCTCAAGGAAGGTACGCCATTTTGAAGAAAGAGTTTTGGTCAAAGATTAAACCTAAAAGCAGCTTGGGATTAGGGCACACTTTCTAGAAGCCTCCAGAGTCTTCTCTTCATTCTATAAAGGAGGGTCCTTCTCTTCTTTTGGATCATCTTATGTTTTATGATATTGTTATGTTGCCAGAATGGCTTTGGGATTGCTTCGAGGAGTGAATGCCTCCTAGCTTGGCTCTTCTTCTTGCTTGAAAGATAGCAACTAGTTGAGAGATAGTTTGTAATAGGTTTGTCTTGCATTTCAGTTGAGTATCTTGCATTTTTGGAGTTCTAGATTTGCATTTTAGTCTCATTTTGAAGTTACTGAAGTTAAGTTGAATTTGTAGTTTCACTCATAAATCTGAAAATAAAAATACAGTCGTTCTGGGTATTGATTCATTGAGTTTCCTTGATAGGGGCGACCCTTCTTGCAAAGATTCAGATTTTAATATTGAGTGTTTATTATTTAAAAAGCAAAATCGCTTCTCTCTATTGGTCGTACCATTCTGGTCTGCCTGGCAAATGTTTAGAAAAAAGAATACTTCGATTGGTTAGCTGTTTCTTGGTCTAGTCTTCATTGCCATCATTATAGCTTTCGTTTGCATCAGGTCTCATGTCATTCTGGCAAGTATTGAGTGAGTTGTGAGCATTTTAGTGGATTCTAGGGTTGCTGGTTATGCATATTACGTTGCTGTTTTGTTATATCAGTCTTGAGTAATCTGTATTTTGGTGAAGAGTTGTATCTGGAAGGTCATAATTAACCTTGGAATGATCATATCTATTACTGCAGCAGTGGAGAGCTTCTAATCTTGTTTATTGCAGGCATCTTCTAATATTTTGTAAGCTGAACAGTAGTACTGTCAGCATTTCTCTTAATCTTACTTTACATTCTGAAGCTGCATTGTATTTCTGTATATCTCCGCCATATGGTCGCCTCATTTCCACTCTGGAATTGGGTAGCACATACTTGGTGTTGAGTTTACTTTCAGCATAGTTAGCATCTCCGTCATATGGTAGCTCCCATTCCATCTTGGTTTGGAAAGCACATTCTTGACGTCGAGTTAATTCAGCATCTTTAACATCTCCGTCATATGGTAGCTCCCACTCCGTCTCGGTTTGGAAAGCACATGCTTGACGTCGAGTTATTTCAGCATCCTTTGGTTTTAAATGCTAACCCTAACGATTGTGTACTGCTGCTATCCTTGTTGTAATTGAAAAAGCAAAAAAATTGGCTTGGTATATTTCAGTGGTATCAGAGCCAAGATCTTGCCATCCTGTGCCCATCAAGGTTCAGTTGACAGTTGAATGACAAAGAAATCAGTTTCTACACCTAAGGTCAGAACAAAGTTCAATTTAGCTTTCAGAAGTTTCAAAGATGTTGCGTTTTCTAAGGTCCAGGGATCATGACAAGTCATATTCAACTATGGTATCTGAGGAAGGAAAGGTTAGTTTTGCCATGAGGGATTTCATTGAATATGCTAAACAGTATAGAAGACAATGTGAACATGAGGCTGCCAAACTCCGTGAGCAATATCAAAACATGCTAGATGATTATAAGTACAATGTTTCATTTGATACCCATTTGAATTGTGTGGCGTTTCTGAAGCCCGAAAAGTCGGAGATGGTGGACCACATTAGGAAAATGTTAAAAAGGGAAGCAGAACAAGCTTTGGTTGAAGAATCAAAGAAGGAAGAAGATGAAAAGAATAATCTTCAAATATTGGAACAATGTTTGAGACAGGTGAAGCAGTCACCTTCTAAATGGATGCAGTTGGCATTATCACCTGCAGTTCACCTTTTAATTCAGCCCTATTGGCTGGGACATCCAAATGAAGAAACCAAGCTGCTGATTACTTCTTGCTTCATGGAGTTGATGAGAATTGTGATTCCCCTGATGCCTTATGATGATGAAACTATGAAGAAGATTCTTCATAGAATTGTTGAAAGTTTCCAAGATCTTGATGAAACTGGAAGCGGTCTATTTTCTAGAAAGGTTGCTATCTTAAAAACATTTTCAGATCTCAGGATAAGTAACTTGCTATTAGACTTGGAAATGCATGATCAGATTTATCACTTGTTCCGTTACCTCTTCATATCCACTTGGAGCAAACAGGAAAAGGATGTTATTGCAGCTGTGAATAATATTCTTGTTCTCACTATTAATGAGGCTGATGAAATTCCACCTAGTGTCCAATCCTTCCTCTTGGACGCATATGAACATGAAGAAGAGGGTTCCCCTATGGCTGCTATGCTGATTAAGGGATTGTTTAATCAATGTGAGGAGAAATTGAAGCCACTTTTGGAGAAATTAGAGCAAGATATAGGAAAGATTAGTGGTCATGATGACAAAGATGATTCCAAAGAGTCCATACCGGATCATGTTGACGACTTGGTAAAGATGGATTCTCTTCAAGCTGCTGTCCCAACTTCTCAAGAAGTTCTACACGAAGATATCAGCATAATACTTCCTCATGGTGAAGATAATGACAGTGAAGTTTACAAAACAGCAAGCAATGAAGATTCTTCATTTCACTATGGTGGTGACATTTGGTTTGAGCAGCAAGCTAAGCCATAGGAGAGAAACAATTTTGATGTTATCAACTTAAGTGATTTGGGACTTGACTTATTCAATGAGTCATCACTACAAAGGGAGCATGATAAGTTTTTCCTAGTTGATCATCCGAATCAGCCCACTAGCAATTGGGATCCGGGGGTGTTGGCACCAAGGTATGAAAGAGAACCATTGTGGGATGAATTTCCCTTTGACCCGGATGAAGAACAAAAATCATATTGCATTGCAAACTATGAGGTAGCCATTGAAATGAAAGTTGTCTTTGAAGAAGAAGAGCTTGAAGACCATATGGCTCTTGAAGAGGAAAGAGTTAAAGAGGTTTACAAACACAAGTCTGATTTTTCCATTCAAGAAGCTGATTGCAAAAATAGAGTCGAAGAAATCATGGAGAATGATCATCTCCATGGCATTGAGCATTTTCCGCATGTTGGTGGTAAAGTACAAGGATGTTGGAGCAGCATTGAGGGCAGCAAAGACAAGGGGCAAGGTTCTGATTTTCAGTTGCAGCCTATCAGCAATTCGCCATCCTTGCATGTTCATGAGCACGAAGATCACTGCAAGGTAAATTTTGACAAGGAAGTGCAAGCTCTATCCCTGTTTGACCGCACACATAGCTTGGTTGAAAAGCTTTACTGGAAGGCTCAACTTGAAGAGAGACGTAGAGGAGTGACAGATGAAGTTGCTCTTCCCAAATTGCAACTTATCAGAGATTCTTTGGAGACCTTGAAGTTCGAGTACGTGCACTCAATTGAAGAACGAGATTATGCCTTTGAAGTTGCAAAGAAGACCATTTGTTCTTTTCATGAAAATGAGAGTATGATTGATGAGCTCATTCTGGAGCTCAAAACAACAAAGGACATGTTGGGAAAAACTCAGTTGGCTCTAACGGAGGTTGAAGACCAGTTTACTAACTTCAAATTCTTCAAGGAGCAAGAGGGTGCACAAAGAGCTGAAGAAATCAAGCAAGTGATTGGAGGGCTTGATTGTCTTCAAGAGGAGTTTCATCTTGAAAGCATCTCAAGAAAATTAGAAGTTGCATGTGCTGGTTTGGAGCAGCAAGATGAAAGGAATGACTTTCAAGTTTTTGACAATCCTCTCTATGAAATGGAAGATGAAATGGAGAATAAGACTGAGCTTGGTTCTCAGTGCTTGGATGCTTTGATATCACTCCATGAGGAAGTGCCATGTCTGTTGGTTAGTAATGAATGCATAAGTGGGCTCAAGGGTGAAGATTCCATATGGGAGGTGTCAAAGCGAGGTAATTTCAACATCTATGACATCGAGATGTTGATGAGACAAGTCTTGGTAGCTGCTGGTAACTTCATTACAGCAGCAAGGAGTGATGATTTCAGACCTACTACGCAAGAGGAATGGGAGAATGACGAACCAAAACTTGGTGTTTGCACTCTTGACAATCCATCCTTTGGGTGGAATGATGTTTGGGCTCATACTAGTCAATTTTGGGAGTTGAATCTGAAGTCATTCTATGTTTCATACTCCAATATGGTTGAAGCTTTCAAGGTTGAGCTTCAAGGGGACACCAGTTTCGTGAGAATGCACTTGGTTCTCACTAGCACTTGGAAACGCATTGTGATTTCCTGGCAGTGTGTTGAAAATATTTTTTAGTTGGGTGTCCATGCTTGGGATTCTCAACATGGGTGGATGGAGTTTATGGCTTGTGGAAAAGACTTTTCGTGGAGTAGTGATCAAATTTTCAGACCTTTGAGTGTGGTCCTTTCCTTTACCAACCACTTGATGGCCCCATTTGTTCATCAACAAGTGGATTGGAGGGAAATTTTGAGTCTGGATTGGAGAGAGGAACGGTTGGTGGCTTTTGAGAGTGATCCTTGGCTAAGGCAAAAGCAAATTTGGAGAACCGATCTTGCTGGGTTGAGGCAGACCAGCCACCTTACATATGAAGTCTCTCTCATTCAAGAGAGTTGGTTCCTCACTTCCGATCAAAGAAGTGGTAGTTTTCAGTTGGAGATTGCTCTAGTGTGTTTTCCTGCCAATTTTGAAGTGTTATCTTGCAACTCCTTGCTCATCTCATACACTCACACTTGGGAATTTCTTTGGTGCTGCTGTTTTTCCTTGTGTGAAGTACTAAAATCAGATTGCATTTCGCTGACTTCAGCCTTGAACAACAGAGATTATTTGTTTCTTCACAACTATCATATTCTCGGAGTTCACTTTATGGGGGTTTGTGAGACAAATTTTGATAGTTTCTTTGCTATACTGGTTCGGGACAGTGAACTTCCACATGCTTTGGCTTTTCATTCTGAGACTCTTGGAGTTGGAACTGTAAGAGTGATTAGAAGTCTTCATGATGGTTTCAGTATAATTCAGTTGATGCATAGAAGCTCCATGAGGAGACATGATCATGAGTTTGTTGAGCTCTTGCAAAGGATTGCTTTCCTCTTCACAAGAAGAATTGAAGATGTCACATTTGCTATTAGGGCTTCATTTGTTACTATGTGGAGTTTGAGTATCTGGGATGGTAACACTTTGGAGACTCAAGAAAGGTTAGTGCAGCATTGGTATGATGTTTTCACTGATGTGATCAGAGTGGTGCAGCATCGGCATGGTGGGTTTTTCTTGAGACGGAATTGGGAACCTGGGATCATACTTGTTTTGGTATGGATCAATCTTAATTTTTCTAGAGTTGTGGTGGCATTGCTTGAGGACAAGCAATTTTGGGAAGGGCGGACTGTAATGTCCCCAATTTAGCCCTATGCTTTTCATTTGGATTTAGCCTAATTCTGGGAGCTCGTAGGCTAAGCAGAAGCTCGAATCAGGGTTTCCAAACTTCTTGGAGGATGTTTTCATCTTTTTGCGGAGCTTGCACTTGGAAATGTTGAACTTGGATTTCGGATTCCTTCTGGGTTTTTTGAGAGCTTCGCGTTGGTGGTTTCGGTTCGACATTCTGAGCACCTTCAGGAATTTACTATTTTTAGCAATGATCCAGTTAGCATCAGCTCAGTCGACTTTCCTCTTTTGGCAGTTCATTGGGCAATTCTCATTTTTGGCTTAAGGGGTTCATTTTGGAGAAATAAGTTATTTTAAGTCAAAATGTTTTATTTTAAAAATACCCTTGGCCTAGTGATATAACTTAGCAGTTGTTTTAAAGAAGGGGACTTTGAGGGGTATTTTCTCATGAAGGAAATATTTTTATATTCCTAAAGTTTATAATTGCTCAAGGGAAAATGGACGCCTATTTGAAGGAGTTTATATTTTATTTAAAAAAAAGAGAAGTGATTTATATCTCTCAAGGAAGGTACGCCATTTTGAAGAAAGAGTTTTGGTCAAAATTAAACCTAAAAGCAGCTTGGGATTAGGGCACACTTTCTAGAAGCCTCCAGAGTCTTCTCTTCATTCTATAAAGGAGGTTCCTTCTCTTCTTTTGGATCATCTTATGTTTTATGATATTGTTATGCTACCGGAATGGCTTTGGGATTGCTTCGAGGAATGAATGCCTCCTAGCTTGGCTCTTCTTCTTGCTTGAAAGAGAGCAACTAGTTGAGAGATAGTTTGTAATAGGTTTGTCTTGCATTTCAGTTGAGTATCTTGCATTTTTGGAGTTCTAGATTTGCATTTCAGTCTCATTTTGAAGTTGCTGAAGTTAAGTTGAATCTGTAGTTTCACTCATAAATTTGAAAATAAAAATACAGTCGTTTTGGGTATTTGATTCATTGAGTTTCCTTGATAGGGGCGACCCTTCTTGCAAAGATTCGGATTTTAATATTGAGTGTTTATTTTTTTTAAAAGCAAAATTGCTTCTCTCTATTGGCCGTACCATTCTGGTCTACCTGGCAAATGTTTAGAAAAAAGAATACTTTGATTGGTTAGCTGTTTCTTGGTCTAGTCCTCATTGCCATCATTATAGCTTTCGTTTGCATCAGGTCTCATGTCATTCTGGCAAGTATTGAGTGAGTTGTGAGCATTTTAGTGGATTCTAGGGTTGCTGGTTATGCATATTACGTTGCTGTTCTGTTATATCAGTCTTGAGTAATCTGCATTTTGGTGAAGAGTTGTATCTGGAAGGTCATAATTAACCTTGGAATGATCATATCTATTACTGCAGCAGTGGAGAGCTTCTAATCTTGTTTATTGCAGGCATCTTCTAATATTTTGTAAGCTGAACAGTAGTACTGTCAGCATTTCTCTTAATCTTACTTTACATTCTGAAGCTGCATTGTATTTCTGTATATCTCCGCCATATGGTCGCCTCATTTCCACTCTGGAATTGGGTAGCACATACTTGGTGTTGAGTTTACTTTCAGCATAGTTAGCATCTCCGTCATATGGTAGCTCCCATTCCATCTTGGTTTGGAAAGCACATTCTTGACGTCGAGTTAATTCAGCATCTTTAACATCTCCGTCATATGGTAGCTCCCACTCCGTCTCGGTTTGGAAAGCACATGCTTGACGTCGAGTTATTTCAGCATCCTTTGGTTTTAAATGCTAACCCTAACGATTGTGTACTGCTGCTATCCTTGTTGTAATTGAAAAAGCAAAAAAATTGGCTTGGTATATTTCAAACTTTATTGAGGGGGACTAAAGGAATGCTTCAAATATGAGGTACACATCTTCAATCCGAATTTTGTCTCCTAATCAATGATTATGGCAAGATAGGTAGAGGAAAAAGGTTTGGCCAAAAAAAGGTTGAGTTTCATAAGCACAAGAGGGAGGGGCTTCCCAACACCATCGCTCTCTCAATCATCCCTTAATAAATTGATCAAAAAAAGGGTCAAATGACTATATTTAAACTACGATAGCAAATAAATGTGCTCAAACATAGTTGTTTTACATTGAAGGTGCTATTGAAGAAGCGGATGAAGAAGAATTAACATAAATTGTTGATGATATAGATAAGGAATTGGGAGATACCCAACCTACTACTTCTTGCCATGTACTTTTTTGAATTAATGCTTCACAAACACTCAAGATACTGGTATTCTTGAAAAAAGAGGATTAAAATGTTGATAGACTTAGGAGACACTCACAACTTCATCAATGTGCATAGACTCACCAAATGTGCACATTTTTGTGCTTTGTTGCACCCATTTGCAACAAATTTTATGGACACCATTCAAAAGCTACATGGGACCTGAAAAATCATAGTGAGTGATCATGATCCTATATTTACAAGTAACTTTTGGACTGATTTATTCATATGTTTGGGCACTCAGCTCACTCAAAGTTTGTCATATCATCCCCAATTAGATGGACAAATTAAGGTGGTAACAAGTGCTTAGACTAATAGACAGTTATCTACATTGTTTCTATTTAGATAAATAGGAGAGATGGGTGCAATGGTTGTCATTAGTAGAATAGTGGTATAACACTTATTTCCACACTTCATCCAAAATGTCTCCATTTTTGGCACTATATGAGTATTATTTTCCATCCATCACCTCTTCCTTAAGGGTACACCCAAAGGTTAGAGCAATAGAAGAATAAATTCAACACTAGCAAGAGGTGATCTTTAATCTTAGGGAGAACTTGACAATGACATGGTAAAAAATGAAATAGCAAGCTTATCAACATTGTAGTGAAAGAAATTTTGAAGAACCCAAAGGTTAGAGCAGAAATTTTGAAGAACCCAAAGGTTAGAGCAGTACAAGAATACATTCAACACTAGCAAGAGGTGATCTTTAGTCTTAGGGAGAACTTGAGAATTGCATGGATAAAAATGAAATAGCAAGCTTATCAACATTGTAGTGAAAGAAATTTGAAGTAGGAGATTGGGTCTTTGTGTGATTATAGCCATATAAGGGGATGCTTTAAGTTATAGAAGAAGGATAACAAGCTTTCACCAAAGTATTAATTTACAACCCTTATCAAGTTTTATAGAAGATTGGTAGTGTAGCATACAAATTGGAGTTACCCGAGTCAATAAAAATACATCTAATCTTCCATGTTTCCTACTTGAAGGTCATGGACAAAGAACTTCAACCTAGACAAAGTTACCAAAGCTTGATGAGGAGGGTAGAATCATATTGGAACTTGAGGGAATCTATCAAACATGCACTAAGGGATTGCGGACAAGAACAATTATGGAATATGAATATCTGATCATTTGAAAGAATTTGGCTAGTTAAGATGTGGCATGGGGAGATGAATAATTCTGGCAAAAGCATCTAGGGATTGCCAACATTTAAGGAAATGTTGGTTTTAAGGGAACAGGCATGCAATTCCCTTAACCTATAGCATGCATGGGGATGTGTAGCTGACTTGTAGCTAGCATAACCTTTAATTAAGTTATATGATCATTTCTATGGTATAATATAGGTATTTAGGTTGGCTTGAGTGGTCTCCATGGCATAAGTATGGTATATATAGGAGGTAGTGGCTAGCTTATTATCATCATATTGTGAATTATATTATCTTGTGCAAGTAATTTCATTATATTCCTTAAGTATTTAGTGTATTTTAAAACCTACCAAGAATAACCCAAAGTTTTTAACACTTATTGATGTTTGAGTTATGCACTGAAGAAAACTGAATGTTTCCATAATGACACGGTGTACCATTTGTAGTATTTGGACGTGGTGCCATTTACTATACCTACCTTTAGGATCACACTCTTATCATAAGAAAAAGCTATTTGGTAATTTGAAGCTATTACAATGCCTTGCAACTAGTTATTCTATTTGTTATAAATTCTTTGAGCACAAATGTATTCTGAGGAGTTGAAAGACATTTTATTTAGTGGCATCGGTGCTTTGAGCTGTGTGCACACTGTGCCAAGTTTGAATCCCACCCAGCATATATTCTATAAAAAAATGTATTCTAAGGAAGCCTGTAACAATTTTTTTGTTGAAGTTGTAACGACCCCATCCTTGGGTAATTAAAAAATTTCCACATTTTACTTCAAACATATAAATGTAACAAGTAACAAAGACATTGCAATAAAAATTCTTCCTTTTTTTATTGTTAAATACATGCAAGTTACAATATATATTTCCACATGAATTCCATTTTCATTGTAAATATAAATTAGAGTACAAAAGTAAAACAATTACATAAATAGCTCGTAAGCTTTTGCACAAATAGTAGTAAGATGGTCCAGGTTCCCTTCCTTTCAAATCTTGGTGTATCTGTCGCCTACTATGGAGGAGAAACATCACTCAGGCGCTTTTCCGCCAACCACGGACTGTTAATGCGGTCCCCCACACATCTATCATACAATAGATGGCCCTCCCTTCGAACGAAGAGATTGGTAAAGTAACCGGCTGCGACAACCCAACTGAGCATAGTGGTGTGTCCTATACATCTAGAACTTGCTATTTCACAATCCCGAACTAGCATGATGGATCACAATGAACTGACAGTGTAGTCTCAACTATCTCACATCTAAGTGGATGTCGTACCTTCCACTACTTTGGCCAAAGTATTCACATTCAGTACTTCGAATGAAGGTCATCTATCATATACACTAGTCAGGGCCGATTTGACTTAAGGCTATCTTACACTACGCATAGGTATCGTCCTTTACTTTTGGATAATCTTTTATCCCAGACTAACCTACAACATTTTTCTAAGAGATTTACACAAGATAGGTATATCCTGTTTCAGATTACCTACCTTTAGACATTCTACTTCAATAGCTACATAAGTGAGGTATATCCTGTTTCAGACAACCTACCTTCAAACAAACTACTTAATCTGGAATTGAAATGCAGTCAACAAGGGTCCCTCGGGTAACTCCTAACATGGAATTCTTTATCCATGGAGTACATAGCTTTTCCTAGTTAACCTATTAACTTTAAAGCTTTAGACTACCTTGGTACTAGTTCCACTTTCGACCTAGTATTTAATAACTAGTTTCTCTTTTCCTTTATATAAGGAATTCAAGCAGTATTCAAATAAATTCATTTCAAACATTCCCTTTATAACATGGACTATCTATTCTTCCATAACAAGCTATAAACATGCTTTTCCCCTTATAAACGAGTTTTCCTTTTATAAACAAGTCAATCCCAAGAATTCAAGCTATTCTAATGAAATCAAGCTATTTACTTAAAAACAAGCTTTCTCAATGAAATTAAGTATTTCTTAATAACAAGCTATCATTTTCACAAACAAGCTTTCCCTATGTAATTAAGTTATTTCATAATAACAAGCTATTCTATTCCAATAGAATTTCTTCTAGTACTTTCCTATTTTACTTCATATCACAAAGCAAATTTTAATCAAGCAGATCAATTAACATACATAATTAATCAAAGACATTTCACATGCCTGTTTCCTTGCTGTAAATGATTCCAGTCTGCAGCTACTTCTCTTCCTTCTTTAGTATCACTTCTTCTCAATTCTGGTTTCTATTACTAGTTTTGTATTTTATGCTTGCAGCATATAAAAATACCAGTCTCTCAGAAATGGCAATGGGATATATGCAAATTGGCTCTCAAACAAATGCTATACAGCAATGGCAAAATATGGTTCTCAAAACAAATGCTTCTACAACAATGTCAAAATATGGCTTTTCAAAAGGAATTCGGATTTAAGCAAAAACAGATAGGAAATTCGTGTGTATCACAATGAGAGAAACTCCTATATATATAGGTTTCGAATTTTCATGCTTACTACATTTTAGGCATGAGAATTCGACACCTTTCTCATTGAAAATGTCAACATATGCAGTGGCAGTAATCTAGCATGATACTCAGCAAAAGGAGAGATGATTCGACCTAATTTATGAAGAATGTTTCCACTCTCACATGGTAAATTACGAATGACAGACACCTACAGGTGTTACTCCTCATAGGTGCCCAGAAATGGCGGATTAATCCCAGGTAAGAAAACGTCAAAGTAAAAACGCAGCCATCTAGCTTTCATTCCGCCCCTCCACTCGCATTTCCAGAATGGTGACATTGCAGCTTGTGACCTGGTCTTCTGGCGTGAGGTGCTGCGCGCGGGTTTACCTTATTCCGAAATTCCATTTCCAAACTTTACAGTTTTGCGCCATTTCATGGTTCGCGATTTTCAGCATAGCCAAGGTTTAAAAACGTATTTGCTAAACCTTTCAAAAGTTTATAATGTTTAACATTTTAAATTCCTCATGGCATTTCAAACGAATTTCCCTAATAGACTATAGAAGTCGAAAATACTTTCTTTCTTATGGTAAATACATTTTATTTGCCAAATGACTTTACAAGTCAAATTTAATTATTTTCCAAGATAATATTTATTTAAAATATAAATAAAATGTTATATTTATATTTTGCATTATATTAAATATATCCTATTATAGTTTTATTTACCGTATTTAAATATATATATATATCTATATAATATTTAAATATTACTATAAATATATTTATATTTTTTATTCCAGGTAAAACTATAATAACGTTTATATTAAATATAATATTTAAATATATATACAAACACATTCATATATTTACATTTAAATATATCTATACATATTTGTGTTTAATTATCCAAATACGTGTATTACAGGCCAGTGTACCTTTAATGCACCTGTTTGTACAAACATGTATATATACTTTTAACTGTAATTTCAAGGCATCAATATAATGTTATAACAACATTATAGATAGTGTGCATATGTTTATAGGTGTGCCAGCCATGTATACGTATCCGTATGTATGCCATGTCGACACATGTGTATGGCATAATAATTGCCCATCATAC
The DNA here is from genome assembly GCA_007115665.2 of Sequoiadendron giganteum. NCBI lineage: Eukaryota > Viridiplantae > Streptophyta > Pinopsida > Cupressales > Cupressaceae > Sequoiadendron > Sequoiadendron giganteum. Next base: position 472,360,989 of record CM021107.1, on the reverse strand, counting down.
ATCTGTATCGACATGTCATACATGTTGTTACGTACATATGAGTGGTACATGTATACGCATATACATCCTGTCTATACCACACTTATCAGTTCACATTTCACATTCAAGGCTCACAGAACAGTAAGTCAGATAACAAGTAGCACCACTCATAAAGCATAAAGAAGTAATCCAAAACTCCTAAGCCTAAGGATGACTTATCAAGATAACTCTATCTGACTTAGTTCCCATAACCCTTAGTGAAGTGTGTGTATGCTCAATTTGATTAACTTTACCGGTTACTTGACCAAGCCCCTCTTCCGAGTGATGTCTCCCCTCCACCTGGAGGAATAGTTCCTGTTCTTGCATCCATTGGCACAAAACCACGGCAGTTACTTGCTCATAACATTTGCAGTTTACAAAACATCTTAAGTTAGAATATTCACAATTCAATACTATGCATGCAACATTCATCAAGGATAACATTGATAGAAGTATCAATCAGATGAAACAATCATTTAAATAGAACTCATTCATTTTGATAGCAAAAACATGTATATTTCATCACAAAGACTCAAACATTACACTCAATTGCCCTATGCAATAGTAGCTATACAATCGGGGTGTAACAGAAGTAAACTTTATGACAATGTCAGGAAAACTGAGTTGACACAAGTCAGCATATATATGACTTTTGTCATATTTTGCAACATTCAGTTGTTTTCTTTGTGAATTGTAACTTTTTTGGATCTAAGGGGTGCGTAATGTACTATCCTATGAGATACATTTTTGTGTAATGTAAAATACACCAGTAAATATATATTTTTTCTTATCTGATATCAAATCTTTTAGATCTTAATGTTTACATATACCTTATCTGACATTCATTTTATATGTTCAAGAAAATAAGGGTAGAGTCCAAATCAAGTACAATCTTGAATTAACAAAGGGATCCACAGAATATTACTAATTATTGAGCAAGTTGATTCAGTATTGAGTCTTGACATTATTAGATCGACTAACAAGAGAGTTATTCTGGATGCATGGTTAGATGAGATCTGAAGGCAAGGATTATATTGTACAAGAAGGAGACGTGGTGCTGTTTCGATTTAATGTGTAATTTTATTTTTGAAGGTGACTAATGGGTTTATATTCAGTTATTACCAACAAATAATGTAAATCGTAAAACACTTTGTATGGAATCAACATGTATCTTTTTAGTAGGTAATATATGATAATCACAAAAAGGCTCCTAAAGTTTAATCCATCATCTTTATCAGGATCTCAAATCTGTATCCTTGCATAAAGGGTGTACACTGTATGCAACTCTAATCACAGGCTGCTACAGGTACTAACCTCAGCTCCAGTTTCTTCAAATTTTAGTTTGTACTGTGAATGAGGATAAAGTAGGGACTTTATTATTTAAATTACTATTGTAGTTGGCATATTCCTTAGCATTTTATGTTCTTATTTAAATTTGAAGTAGACTTATGCTAAACAAAGATCATTTCTGCTAAAGATTTTTAATCCTTTTTTGATTGATCCATGGTGCTCAGAAAAGGGTCATGCAGCCTTTCTAAAGGTTGACATAAATATAAAAAAAGATTATAATGTTAAATATCAGCTTGGCAACACCTCATTGCAAAAAACCATATTTTTCTATTAGCTTTTAGTATGCATAGTTACAAAAGCATGCCATTGCTGGAGCTTTAACAAAAAATGGACCACGGAAGAGTGAAAACAAGAACCAAGCATGATAATATTTCAGAAGATGCACCTAAAATCACAATCCCAAAGTAGGCGCACATTCCTTGAAGTTCTGTATTTGTTCAAAGGTGCAGTGGGGGCAGGAAAATCACACCACTGTTGGGCGCAAGTTTTTAAAAGTTTCTGAATTTTTTAAAACTACAAGAAAATTCATTAAGGTGCTCCTCAACATAGAAATAAATAAGGGCACACCTTTCACAAACTTTATACAATTAAAAGAAGTGCAGTAGGCAAGGAAAAGCATGCCTAGTTTCTGAAGTTTGAATAAATAATTATTGTTTAAAAAAACGTGTAGTAAGTTGATCAGTCAAAAAGCAAAAGTGAATATTTATAAAGAGGCCATCACCCATTTATCATTTTTTTTATAAATCTATAAATCCCTTACATTTAGTGAAAACAAGAAGGCCAAGAGAAAATGGAGAAACAAAGTACAATAATCAAGCTTTGGCGGGAAGATCTTAGAAGGCAGGAAAAGGGGTGACATTGAAAATCCCAAGGCAAATTTTGGCAAGCCAAACAATCCCAAGCAAAAGAAATCCTCATTCAATTTTTTATGTGACAACAAAGATCCAAATTTTTAGTTAGGGCTGGCATAGGAGGATCGTTTCTTTCCTAGATTTGATCATTCTGGAGACCAAAGTGGGGAAAAAACCCTTTGGGTAAATTGATTTACCCAACACTCAATCACAACTCAAGAAGAAACAGCTTGGACAAACCCAAATAATGAAATACTTGCTTTCATCATTGGGGTTAATAGGATTCCTTTGGGAGGCTAGAAGAAAAGAGAACAATCGAAGGATTTTGATCCTTCAAAAAGAGTAGGAGCTAGAGCAGTTGGAAGCACGTCCAAAAGACGTCACACTCTTTCTAAAATGGGAAAATTTATATTTAGCATGGGATTGGATTCAATGTGGTGTAAAGAAACTTAGGTACAAATGGTGAAATCCAAAACCTACCAAAAGGTTTCTTTCAAGTTAAATGTGAATCATAGGAACAAAAAGAGGGAATTCGAAGGGGGGGGCTCCAACTCATAGATGGAGTAGGTTTCTACATTAAGTATTGGGAGCCAAGTTTTGATCCTTTCAAGCACAATGTCTTGAAAAATCCAATGTGGATTAGGTTGTACAATCTCCCTTTAGAATACTAGACCGCCCCAATCCTAGCGGAAATAGGTAATTCTATAGGAACCTTCATTATGGTGGATGATAATACTTTGGAAAGAGAATTTGGACTTTGTGCACACATATGCGTTTTCCTTAATCTTGCTAAGAAAATCTCCTCCCTCATTGAGATTTAGTCAAACAATGGATGTTGGGCTTAGAAGATTGCAAAGAGTCGATAGACTTCTGCCTTAGCTGCTCAAAATTGGCTTCATGAAAGAGCAATACCCAAAAAATCCCAAGAAAGTAACTAGCCCAAGGAGAATGATAGAACCCTCCTCCAAAGACAAGGAGCAAGCTCCTTAGGCTCTCGAGGGAAATCAAACTGAAAAAGGAATTTTGAGAGGAGAATAGAATGGGAACCATGCCATGTGACAGTGATACTTGGAATTTCCAACACAAATCCACTTTCAACATAGCTTTGTATCTCTTTGTGATAACAAATATAGAAAGAAATTTCCAACTCTAGCAAAAGGAAACGATTACTTTCCAACAACAAGCATAAATCATGAAGACACTTAAGGGTAAGGAACTAGATGAAGTATGCAATTTTAGAAGAAGAAATGGAGAATGCACAAGAAGTAAACTCTTTGGAGGAAAGAATGATAAGTCAATCAGCCTCTAAAATAGAGGAACTGAATTGTGTGGAGTAGAGAAGAAAAGGAAGGAAAACCAACAAAGAACTCTTAATCAAGGAAGGGGAGGCTGAAGGGCAGATGAAATCAATATGATTGTGAGATTTGGGAAGGAAATACCCCTTCCCAGCAACTAATGAAGGTCACCGCATGGAATGTTAGGGGCCTAAATGCCCCTAACAAAAGACGCTTGGTAAAGCATCAAATGGATAAATCAGATTCCAACATAGTTTTGCTACAAGAGACAAAATAGAGTCAAAAGGAAGCTGAAATACTAGCCCACAAGTGAAAGCATTGGAAAGGACACTTTGTGGAGTCTTTGGGTGCTTTAGAAGGCTTAGAAATTTTATGGAGACTCTCAAACCTCTACATCAAAATCTTAATCCAAGATCAATATTGGATGGTGAGTAAAATATCCTATAGCTTTTTTAAATTGCATTTCTTTCTGATTAATGTGTATGGTTCAATTTTATGCATTCACAAGAAAAAGGTTTGGGAAGATATTTTAAACTACATCAAATCTATCCCCAAAGTGTTTATGATTATTGGAGGAGACTTCAATGTGATCTTGGCTGAAGAGGAGAAAAGAGGGGGTGTAAAAAAGATAAACCAATCACAACTTGAATTAATGGATTTTGTAACTAGAGTACATTGGTATGACATAAAACTGAAAAATGGTCTATACACGTAGACCAATTATTGTCGAGGCTTTAGTAATATAGCTGAAAGACTAGATTGTGTCTTGTGTAGTTGTTATCGGTCAAATTTTCTACTCACTTATGAATGCAGCATTCTTCCTATCCCTAGCTCCAATCACTTCCCAATCCAACTTCTCCTTGAAGAGGATGAAAAGCTTGATAGATTCCCCTTCAAATTTGAAAATATATGATTCAAAGACCCTGATTTTACAGCCAATATGAAAAAATGGTAGGCTGAATTGCTACTCCAAAAAGGATAAAAGATGTCCACACTATCAAAGAAATTACTCTACATCAAAGATTTCCTAAAGAAGTGGAACAAAGAACACTTGAAGAACATCTTTGAGGAAAAAGAGAGACTAGAAGAAAACTTGAGAGTCTAAGTGAGGAGATGATTCAAAAAGGCATGGATTATGTAAGCTACAAGAAGGAGAAAGAATTACTGGGTCAATATGCAGAAATTTTGGCTAGAAAAGAGATATATTGAAGGAAAAAGTTAAGAGAATTATGGCTTAAAGATGGAGACAGAAATACCAAGTTCTTCCACAACTCAACTAAAGCTTGAAGAAACTAGAATAAAATTGTCAACATCAAATCAACATTTGGGGAAACTTTAGAATAGGCCCAAAAGATAAATAAGAAAGCAATCCACTACTTTTAGAGGCTCCTTAATAACTAGGAAGGGTAATATTTGAGGCATCAAAATAAAATTTTGACACATATTCCCATATTGGTAAATGAGGATCAAAACAACTTTTTAATGGACTCTTTCATGGAGGAAGAAACAAAACTTGCAGCTTTGCAATTACAACTGGGCGAAGCACCTAGTCTAGATGGGTTCGTTGCTAGTTATTATCCTAACTGCTAGAACATTGTTGGGAAAGATGTATGGTTGGCATCGGAAGAATCAAGGAAAACGGGACTGCTTAAACAACTCGTTTGTAGTGCTTATCCCCAAGAATGAGGTGGTTGTTTCCATTGATGACTACTGGCCTATATCTCTCTACAACACAGTCTACAAAATATTTTACAAAAGCAATGGCCAATAGATTGAAATTAATCCTGCCACATATTATTGTGGAAGAACAAAGGGGATTTGTACTAGGAAGTTTCATCTTGGATGAGGTGAGTATAGCCCAGGAAGCTATTCATTCAGTTAATAGCACAAAGGGAAGTAGCAGGTTGCTGACACTTGATGTAAAGAAAGCATATGATAGGGTGGACTAGAGGTTTTTGATGAAAGTAATGGAAAAGGATTTGGTAAGCATTAGCTGAATTGGACTTTTAACTATATAGTCAACACAAAATTCCATAGTATTGAATGGAAGTCCTCAAGGCTTCTTTGGAGCTTCTAGAGAACTATGCCAGGGTGATCCAATATCACCTTTCCTCTTCATAATAATGGTGGATGATTTGGGGAGATCAATTCAAGTAGCTAGTGATAGTGGAGATTGGGAAGGGATCTTGGTGACCAAAGATAATAATCCTCTCCCATCAATAGTTCGCATATGATACTCTTCTTTTTGGAGCTTCCAAAATGAAAGAGGCAAGATCAATAAAAACAACAGATAACTACTTGAAGGCTTTTGGGTAGGAGGTAAACACCTCCAAGTTGGAAATCTTTTTCTTTTCGACAGATCCAAAAATGCAACAAAGAATTGTGGAGATATTGGGCTTTAAAATAGGAATTTTCCTAACCTAATGCTTTGGCATTCCTCTTTTTAGTGAATATTGCTTGACAAAGATTTTGGAGCCACTAACAACAACTTGCACAAAAAAATTGTCTTCTTGGAAGGGTAGGTTTTCTTGGGCATGAAGGATTCTCATGTTGACAGCTATTATTTCATCCATTCCAATTATCTTCATTTCCTACCTAAAGCTCCTTGCAAAAACTAGCCATAAAGTTGATCAAAACATGAGGTCCTTCTTTTGGCAAGGCACATTGGAAGAGAAGAAGATTCCACTAATTGCTTGGGAATATATCTGCAAACCAAAATTTGTAGGTAAAATGGGACTACGAAATCATAACAAGATTCTCCATTTCTTCCTCTAATGCCTAGGAATGAGAAAAGGTATCTTAAATGACCTCAAATTCAACCACCACCATTGTGCTCCACCTCTTTCATGAATGCATATGACAACAAATACCAAGAAACTATGGGAATAAATATTACAAATTATTTCTCCAATTACACCCTAGGCATCTGAGGACATCTTCCAAAAGTGTTGGAGACACATAAAACATGCATTAGGATTGCAAGGTAGATGACACCTTAATCTTAACAAGGTCTAGATCAAAGCAATTATCTCCATCTTTCTTAGTGATGGTGTATGGGCCTATGGAAGAGTTCTGATCTTGTTGTAAGATGTCATTATCCGATCATTCAACAAATGAACCCATACTTGATCCCAACCTGAAATTGGCATGGCTTCTAATATTGTTCTTGACACTAGTTATAATTGGCATTGGTCTTTTGCAGGACTGTTTGCATTTGCTGCTCAGTCAACTTCTCGGCTGAAAAAGTCCTTGCTAAAAGCAATGCTGGATAAGCTAATATATGGGTGCCAAAGGTTAGAAGCCCAAACACCTTTTTCTGCAAACCCAAACACACTTGAAAAGGCCTATGTTCTATAGAACTGCTACAGGCTCTGTCATAGCTGAGTTGTATGAAAGGAAACTTTCATCCATAGTGTGACAATGCATGGCATTGTACACCCTAAGTTGGTTTACAAGATTTCTATTAATTGCTTTAGTTTGTCCATAAATCTAAGGATGGAATGCGGTAGACTTTGTCAATTTGATGCCCATCTTTATGAAAGAGCTTTCTTATAAAGCTCAAAAATCGGATGCATCTGTTTTTTATAAGATAAGTAGCATTTTCAGGGTTTTGTACCCTTTACACAAAGAGCCCAAAGGGCCAAAAAGAAGTTAGTTCAAACCAAGAATGAACTAGGAAAATAGGACAGACCTCACACAAAAACAACTGACAAACAGCTGTTGAACAACAGACGAGGACTAGACAACCTCAAAATCGGAGGGGACCAAATTGACTCCCTTAACTCGAGGCCGCGAAGCAGCTACAGATCGAGGGAGCCCCTTATTCTTTCTCAGCACAATCGACCAGGAAAGCTCAAAATCATCCACCGAACGAGGAGAGAGAAGCGGATCCACAACAACCACCAAGGGCAAGGAACCATTGCGCAGGGGAGACTGCAGTGCAAGAGAGGAGACGGGATTGATTGAAGGACCAGCAGAGGCATCCAACAAGGTTCTAGCAGGCTCAGACAGAACAATGTCAGCAAAACGAGCCAACAAAGGCTCCACAAAAGGGATAGCCAGAAGAGGAGTCAAGAAAGACACAGGCTCATGAGAAGACTCAAGTGGGTCAACCTCCGCAGAAGAAGTCTTCAAAGGAGGAGAACCCACCGTGAGATGATCCGGGAGAGCATCTTTCCACCAAATAGTAACACCCTTGCGGCAAGCAAGTGGGCAGCCAGAGGCCAAACGACCCACAGAGAAACATCTCCTACACCGAAAAGGGAGACCCTCATAGTCCAAGAGCTGCTTCCAAGGTTTGTCCTCCACCAACAAGACTACATCACCATGGAGGGGTTTGGAGATGTCCAAATCAACTAAAATACGTGCTACCATAGTAACTGGATATATATGTTAGATATGATGGTTGTTGATAGTTAAAAATACCCATAAATTGTGAAAAACCTCCTTATGACTCCCTATGTAGTTGAATACCTTAAAGACCTTCGTTTAATACCTGGTCACTTGTTAAATATAATCATGAAATTTGATGACAAATTCTTCTAGTTTTTGTGGTAATTTATTTATGATTTTTATGAACTATTGTATATTGAATGTATGCAACATTCCAAGACTGTTATTTCCCATCCATAACGCTCGAGACTTTTGTATTAGTAATTGTGCGCTTCCTTCATGACCTTCTACTTCAGCTAGAAAGTTCCCGTAACATCTATCAATAAGTATTGTCATGTTAGTATGTACAAACTTTTCAGTCTATCCACAAAATGCTTCACAAACTTTGTGCTGACTTTTCCTTCTCATTTCTATTATTCAGGAGAATTTTGAGCTGAACTGAAAGTCTGCTAAGAATTGTTTGGCCCTTCAAGAATTGGCAACTTCTTTAGTCAATAGTTTTAGATGGGATTGTCCTACTAAACTAACTTTTAGATGGAATTGTTCTATTAAACTAACTCTGTTCGTGAAGATAACACGCTACCATTGTCTTCTTATTTGCAGTTAAGAATTGGCAGGGAACAAAAAATTCTAATCTTACCAAGCATAAAAGCCTGTTCTGAGAAATTGAGATTAAATGTCCAATCACATACTTCCCAATAGTTTATTCGAGTATTGGTTTCAAGAGGCAATTGAATTTCCTCTACAAATGAGGTTGAAAATAAGCACGGATCAAATTCCAGAGGACAAGATCCTTGCATTCAGGCTTTATATTATAAGGCATTATTTCCAATTCAAGAATAGATGAGTAAGACTTGAGATGGTTTTTTGTGGGGAGATGGTGATTATAATTTTAAAAATCACGTTGATTGATAGATACTTGAAGATATTTTGACATGTTAAAAAGGAGGGTTGTACTTTTTAACATTATATTCTTTGCAACATGTGAAACACTATGCTTGAGCAAATTAATTCAAATTTCATTTCAAGGTCACGTGGGTGTATAAAAATAAAAGTTCAAATTTATGTCATAGAATAGTACTGAATTTTTTATCACATGTTAAAAAAAGTTTGTTTTTAACATTATATTCTTTGTAACAAGTTAAACACATGTTTGAGCAAATTAATTTAAGTTTCATTTCGAGGCCATGAGGTTGTAAAAAAGGTATAAAAGTTCAAGTTTATGTCATAGAATAGTACTGAATTTTGTACCACATGCTAAGAAGGTTATTTTTTAACATCATATTCTTTGCAACATGTGAAACACATGCTTGAGCAAATTAATCCAAGTTTCATTTCAGCACAATGTGTGTATAAAAGAACTATGCAATAAAATAGTACTGAATTATTTCATTTCTAAAAGATTAATGAATAAATATCATATGTTTATTTAGCTAATCACACAAATTGTATATTTTTTAAAAAATTGTTAATATAAATTGACTGATTTACAATGTGTGTAATGTGTGGAATGTGTGTATAAAAGAACTATGCAATAAAATAGTACTGAATTATTTCATTTCTAAAAGATTAATGAATAAACATCATATGTTTATTTAGCTAATCATACAAATTGTATATTTTTTTTAAAAATGTTAATATAAATTGACTGATTTAATTTATTGTGTAAGATTTTGGTTGAAATTTGGAACATTTTTAATAGAAATTGTGTTTTTCTTTAAGGGGTAAAAGAGTAATTAATATAAAAATAGTATAAATGACTAGGTTTCAAATCAGGTGGATACATATATGTGCTAATTGACTCTTAAGTGAAATTCTCTATATAACCACTATTTTGATTAGTTACTTGATTCTGCATATAGGTTGTTATGTTCTTATTTGGTTGAGCATTAACAACCTAAAGGTGGCAATGTGTCACTATCATTGTATGGATGAATCCTTTTTTATTCTAATCTCTTGTTTTGATCTTGCATGTTTATGACTTGAGGTAAAGCACTCAATGAGCTTGGGTGGTCCAAATCTAACAAACTCCCCTTATTTGATTAATACTCAACTTGGAAGAAACATAGGTTCCTTGCTTTGCATATTCATTGGAATGCTCAAGGTGATATTTACCATTACAATTAGTAAAAACTACTTAAACCTTTTATAATTGTAATATCTCTATAAGCATGTTTGAGCAATAGTAACTAAAACCACACATTATCCTTGTTGCATGTATGTATGTATGGCTTCAAAAATGTCCTTTGATTGTATTGAGGAAATATAAAACTAAATTGGGTTGCCCTTTAATATTGGATGGGGTTCAAAGCTTCCATCAAACTCCCATATACACATGTAGGTTCTAAATTGAATTAATACAAGTCATTTACATGGCAACAACTTGTTTTAACTACTAAAATGGTAGGTTACACAATAGACATAGATTGGGCATGGGATCCAAATATAGTTAGATAGTTTATGCATTCTCGTAAGTTTGGTCCTCACCTCTAAGAAAACCATGTAGCTAGTGCAACGCATTGAAATGCTAATGGGAATATGTTTTTTGCTTGCATTACTGCTAGATGTTTCATAGATACTTTTGCTTACAATGTTAAACTCTATTTGTTTGTCTAATATATAGATGTTGGTCACACTTAAGTAATATCAAAGGAACATAGATAATATTAATTATAATCACAATCCATATTGTGTATAATTGATTAAACAAAGGAAGTTGAACAAAGTGATTGAGAAATATGAATGGTTTATTAAAAGTAATTAATATGTGATTGCTTTAATAATTGTGTACTAGTTTTACAAATATTATAGTTATTTATTTTAATGCTAGATAAAAATGCAGGTAAATTTTGTTAATTATAATTTTCAAATATTAATAAAATAGTCATACATTTTCTTCAATAACCTATTGAAGGTGGTGTCGGGTTTTGCATTTTGATAAGATTAATGCTAAATACAAAAAATATTCAGCAATATAATATATTAGGAAGTTTCAATTTGTGAGAACTTATCATTTACATGAATGATATAAGCTCAACAAAACATCCAATGTAAGTTAAACACACAAATTACATAAATCTAATAAAACATCACTCTTATCCACTTGAAGATACCTCTATCATATTATTTATGTCAAAACCACATTTTGACCAAAGAAAACAATGGTTATGTAAAACTCAATATATAAAGGTTAAAGGACCCCAAAACTAAGAACAAGAATGGAAAAAATATTTTAAACTTTCATTATGACAACTTTAAAAACTATACTATTAAAGCAAATACTCACTTAAACAATATTATAATTTAAGAGTTTAGAACTCAAAAGAAAAGAAAAATATATATTTCAACATCTAATAAGTATATTATTTGACTATAAAATTATTGAATTGATTCAATGAAAAATAGATTAGTGAATGAACTTAAAAAAGAAGACTTCATCCATGAATTGGAAATTAACAATGATACGAGGAAGATTCACCACTAAAATAATTAGTCCTCTACTTCTTAGATAATTATTCATCAACTATTTATATTTATGTAGGAGGTAAAGATTCATGTAGATATTGAACAAAAGCCCTTAAATCAAAAGAATAAGGTTGTTCTTCTTAAAAAAAAAATACCTAGAACTGTTTTAGGTGATTTTGAAGTAGGTCTCATTCATTTTAACATAAATTAACACCTTTTATGCATTTTCCAAAATTTTGTAAGAATTCATGACCATAAAGAGCATATAGATTGAATTGATTATCATAAGAAATACTTGTTGATGGTGGATGTTATTTCTCATTTCACGAAACCTACTAAATCTATTAGTTAGGTCATTGCCTACAAGTTGACCTATAAAAATTGGACATAAATATTGATTTAGCTAATGTTGGTATGGTAGATAATAATTTTTTTATAGATCCAAGAATAATAAAGAGGTGCAAGATAAGTACCCACCTTCTTTCCCATAAGATATGTTGTAATCCGAACATTTATTTGGAAATAAATTTTAGCATGTACAATCGTAGGCAAGACATATTTTATCAATAAGTATTGAGATTGTAGACCTCGTTCCACTCTCATTATGGTATGATTTGGGTATATCCACAAAACATCAAATATTTTTAAATTAGAGATAATGAATTCAAGCTACAACCAATTAGGACTTTAGGCTTCTACAATAATAATTTGTAGTGGAGGAACCCCTAAGAACACCATGACATACACCAGCACAAGACCAAAGTCTCAAATGTCGTGTCTGGAATCACCCAAGACCACTAAGGTACACCCTGCATGGCACAAGTGGATAGAGCTCAACTTTCGTTTATTACCCCTTTATATAGCCTATTGGAGATATGTGCATGAGGTTGAACCCTAGGGTATACTCCCAGACAGGTCTACTACTAAAAATAAAAAGGGAAAGCTTACGTATTGTTATTTCTCATCACCCAAGATTCACACATAGTGTAAGGGGAGAGGATACGTAGACAACACACTTTCAGTGACTGGACTGACTCACATGCGTGCAAGTGCACAAGACGGTAAGACAATAGTTCTTTTTAGGGTACCTCAATGTAAATGTGAGTTTAATTTTATCCAAAATTGAAAACGCACTTTGTCTTCATTTTTTTAAACTCAAATCAAAAGATGATAGTTGTAGGTTGTTTTTAATGCACCAAAATGAAATATTCAAGTTGTCGTAAATTTTAATTCACCAAAATGAAATGTCAAGTTGTGGGTTCTTTTTAGGAGCACCAATTGAAATGTGAAATTTTAGGTAAATTTTATTGCACTAAATCAAAGTGTTCAAGTTGTAGGATTCATTTTATAAAAACACTAAATCGAAATGTGAAATAAATTTTAATGCACCAAAGTTAATGTTCGTTGTAAATTTTAGTGCACCAAAATAAGTGTGAAATTCTAAACTATTGAAAACTTGCAAAACCCATTGCTAGTAGTTTCTAAAAGAGTCTTGTCCCAATGGTGGCCACAATCTACACAAATGATTAGTGAAATCCAAGCAAACCATTATAATTATTGTGCAATTTTTATGAAATTTAAAAAAAAAAATCATCAAAAAAGCAAGTTTGTGTATGTGTTTATTTGAAGTTTGAAACTGAAACCTTCAGTTGGATTGATTATACTTGATTTTTGATTTATGATTTGAAGAAATGACCTGATTCACAACATGCTCATCAGAACCAACTTTCCAGTGCTTGCAAAAACTTGAGAATCTAATTAGTAGTTTGAAATTTTTGCTTGCTTTACTACCTGTTAGTATTTTCAAAAACTGCAAAAAAGAAGAACAAGCAATTCGACCAAGTGATTAAATCTATATTAATTAATTTTTTAATCAGAAAATGAAAGAAAATTAGTTATGAACAAAAATTTAAGACATGCAAAAATAAATTAATAGTCCAAAAGTACAAATTTGTACAAATGTATGGATTAACAAAGAAAGTGTGAAAATTTTAAGTTTTAAACGTTATCCAATACTAAAATATGGACTACTATTTATGAAAATTTGTCTCTTAGCCCTTCCGACGTAACCGTGATTTTTGGTTTTTCTTGAAAGGCTGCTAAAAAAAGGTATTTTTAAAATCTCTTATTATTACCTGTAACCTACAAGAAAGAAAACACCATAAACTTGTAAACAACAAGGTTATCCAAAGAAGGTTAGTAGTTCATGCTAGGTTCACCATTTGTAAGACCAGAAAATAGGATTAAACATGCAATGAATCAGAAATAGCAACCACTAACTACCAAATTCATACAATCCAATCTAATCTAACAATAAAGAATAATCCAATGTAAGAAATCAAATAACATCAAAGCGATACATTCCTACATCAAGATTGAATTATCTCTATCACTCTTCTCCAATTTTCCTTGCAATTATTTTCTCTCATAAATTGTGTGCACTATTATGCTTAAGCTCAAATTGATATTGATAGCAAATTCTCAAAGATTTGTGGTTAGCCTTTAAAGAGGAAATAGGGTTGCTTTTATAGATTCGTCTGATTTGGATTAACAATCAAGATCACGGGTCAAGAATCCTTGAGAGAAATTGATGAATGAGTTAACTACTTGCATCTGGGTCCAAAATTTTAGTTGACTGTTTATGTGAGGAATTGATTGAAGAGTTAAGGGATTTGATTGCCTTGTTAACTCACACTAAGTGGGAGTGAACTTATTTGGTTGAGAAGAGAAGTGGAATTGATTAGTAAGTTGACTAAGAGAAAGTGTTTGTTAAGAATGAGGTGAAAATGCACAAGATTAATAATTAATTAAATGAATAAATTATTAGAAGAATGCGCAAGATTAAATTTATTAAATAAAATAAAATAAATGATTTTATTTATTGTGGAAGAAGATAATATTTGAGAAAAAAATTAAATAATTAAAAAAAATTATTAATTCAAGAAGTGAGAACTTACATGAGTATTTAATATTAAATAAATTTAATTATTATTTACATGTGCAAGATTGAATTAATTAAATAAAATAAATAAATGATTTTATTTATTTTTAGAAGAAGATAATGTTGAGGAATTAAATTAAATAATTAAAATAATTACTTAATTTAAGAAGTAGGAATTAATTAAATAATACATTATTTAATCTTGGAGATAAGAACTAAATAAGGAATTTGCATGAGATTAAATAATTAATTAAATTAAAGGAATGTGCAAGTGGGATTTAGATAAATAAATCAAATGTTTTATTTATCTATTGGCATTTCAATTCACACCTATGGAATGTGGATTATGAACTGATAGCTATACATAGTTAGACTACTCTTCAAATTAGGAGGGGAAGCTCCCTCTTTATTGATTATGCTTAAAAAGAAATACTAAACTTTTGTCAATCATTTTATTCTCAGCTTAAGAGCACAAGGCTATAAAACTCTTTGTGTAATAGCTAAGGTTTTCTGTGGTTTCGTAACTTCAACTACATCTAGGCCTAAACTAATGACGCTTCTGACAACTCAAGTAAATTTAGAGCTTGAGAATCAAAAGTAAACATGGAATGATTGATTTGACACAAATGCTTAAACAAACTCGCTTCCAGAACACACTTGAAGAATCATTGTACTTCTGAAATGTATGTTGAAATAAAGATTATGCAAGCCAAACATATAAACAAAACACTAAAAGATAATGAGACCATAGATCAAAGCAAAGTAGGCATGAGATTTATTTCCTCAAATTCTAACAAAAATAACACTTATGGGATAGCATATTGTAGCAAAGTAGGCTTACAATATGTAATCAAACTAGATTACATAAACAAAAGCTAAACATATACTAAATAGCAAAGTTGTAGGCAAAATAGGCTCAAAAATTTTGTTATCATAAAAACATTTAAAAAATAAATCGGCAAGGCTACCTTATTTATACACAAACGAGTAGGGAACCCTAAAATCTCCTTGTTTTTAACAACTAGTCTTACCAACATGCAAGCTTTATTTCTAAAAATAAACAAAAGATAACTAATAACTAACAACAAAACTACAATCAGTTAACTGAAAAAGCTCCAACTATACTGATATTTCCAAATAATAGATATGCATGAATGAGAACAGTAAGTTAAACTCATAAAAGGCATCGAGTTAATAATTGTTGCTTTTAGTTCTATCCTTGGAAAACATTGCATGCTCCAACTAGTGGTTCACTAATTAATTTTGGCGGCTCTGCAACTAGAGTGATGACCTTTGTTTCTTCTGCTACTTTATGTTTCTGATGCTTCTCTTGATTTTTCAATGGAAGAGTATTGTATGATGGAAACCATGAAGTTTGGTTGTAAACACGCTTATGCTCAGACAACCTACTAAAAATAACAATTTTCCTAAAAAGTAGGGACGAAAAACTGAGGTCTGGGTTTTGTAGACAATTTCATTGTGAAGAGACCCAGTTGTCATATTTTGAAAAATCTAAGGATTTCCCGAACATGCATGATTTTCTAAAAGATAGGGATCAACATGCAAATTTTTAAAATTTCCCAATCTTTAAGAGGAGTGAAAAACAAGTAGACCTAGATAAATGAAACCTGAAAATTTTGACCACATGTTTCTGAAATGTGACGCCCTGGAAAAACATACCATGTAAAAGTGTGCCTTTGTGCTTCCCAATCTCGAATTCACGAAGAACATTGAAAAATTACTTCGTTTGAGCCTCCAAATCTTGATGCGAAGAAAATTGTATGTTTCTTCCTCTGGAAGCTAACCTATAAATTATGAAGAATGAATGCTCAAATTTTTCTTGAGTAGAGTTTTGAGATGAAAAATTACTTTGCATGTGAAACCCTATTATTTTAGAGTCTATCCACGAAGATAGAAACTATGCATGCAAAAATTTGACTTCATTTGCATCAAATGATGAATTCCTCTTTTATAGTTGTAAAAATAATGCATGCAAAAATATATGCATCTGATGACATCATTAAACATGTAAAACCTCAAAAGTGTTAGCCATTTTTCTCCATTTTTCAACTTTTGTTGGAACTGCTACCAACAAGGCCTACCTCTAACTTTGACGATTTGAAAAATTCATGTTGTCAACTAATAAACTTTTTTTGACCATGGAAATTTTATGTTTGACCACTATTGAAGTGATCCCCAGCTTCATATCGGCATCTGACATCATCTAATTGTGATTATATGCCCTCGAACCTACTGATGAAAGTTGAAATGGAAGAAAACATGTTGGGATAAAAAAAAAAATTGTGTTGAACACTTGAGCGCCCTCCTTGAACTGAGGCACCCAAGTTCCCTTTCCTTAGCCATTTTTCTGAGATTATCAACTTTTACTTTGCTTTGTTTCACATGTAATAGGTGACCCTTTTTCAAACATCGTTTCTTGCTAGCTGGTGAATGGAAGAGACTGAAAGTTAGTCATTTTGGCAAGCCTGATCATCTCTGAGTTGAATGGTACCTTCTATCAACCTCTATTGTTGCTTTTGACTGATTCTGTGAAAGTTGAAACCAAGATGACAAAGGAGATTGCACATTTTCCAAAAAATGCAAAAAAAATCCTAAGGCATGGAACCCTAGGCACCTTCCTTGAAATAAGGCACCTTTTTCCAAATAGTTTATTTTTCAAGATTTTCAATTTCTCCTCATTTCGCATTCACCGCCTTTGTTGACTAGAAGCCACATTCACAATTGTCCATGCATGATTTGTGGAAGCTAAAAATTGGTTGGCATTTACTGCCAAGTGCCTTCCTTGAAATAAGGCGTCTTTCTTTTCTAGTGTTCGAATATTTTTTATAGATTTCACTATTTTTAGATTCCCCTCCTTTGTTCACCGTTTTTCGAGCATATTTCGTCATTGATCGATCTATGCAACATTTGAGACTTTGAATCTAACACTTAGTAGCTAGTCATCCTCCATTAATGACCTTAGAGATCTTGAAATATCTTTTGAAAAAGCGAAATAGACCCACCAAAGAAAAACTAATTTTTTTTACAATTCTAACCAGACCAGCCTGATCGAGACGTATTTTTAACCAATCAAAATCAATTTGAGTCCTCCATGCAAAGATTCTATTTTCAGACATTTTCTAAAAATAGAAAATTCTATTTTTAGAAAATTTTGCTAGCATCTGTTTCACAACAAATCTAGAAAACCCTAAATCACGTCAATTTTTAGAAATTCTAAAAATAGATTTTTTTTTAATTTGGACTTTTGACAACAATTTTTACTAGATTTAGACCATTTTACCAAAATGCCTTAATGAGGAAAAACAAAATTGGATACAACATTATCATTAATGAATGGATAATGTTTGGAGATTAAAGGATAATTAAATAATTAAAGTAATTATTTATTTTAGAAAGTGGGAAAGTGGATAATGGATGCTTAATTAAATAATTTTAGTTTATTTACTTAATTTAGAAGAATAAAGATAATTAAAGACATAATAAAATAAATTAGATTTATTTAATTAATCGAGAAGATAAATAGGGGTTAAAGATATAATTAAATAAATTAGATTTAATTAATTAATTAAGAAGATTAATAGGACTTAAAGACATAATTAAATAAATAGGATTTATTTAATTAATTAAGAAGATTAATAGGACTTAAAGACATAATTAAATGAATAAGATTTATTTAATTAATTAAGATGATTAATGATAAAGTGAATTGATTAAATAACATAAAATCATTTAATTAATAGTGGAATATGCATTAGTGATAATAATTAAATAATTGAAACATTATTTAATCATTAGAAAATGACGATAATTGGTGCTAAAATGTTACTCGCGGGCTAGGACAATTTTTGGATATCTACATTATCTATAATCACTCCTCGCACCTAGGGGCACCATCCACCCATATCCCTCCATCTTCATCCTAACCCTTTTCCTATTTTTATTATGGATTAAGGGTAATAAATTAATCTATTCTTTGAAAAGCGTGCTCGGTCTATCCATCAATGGTATCTTTTGGCACGATGAAGTGGACACTATTAAAACATGATCCCCTCATAAATAAAATCAATTCCAAGCTTCATATGACCCACCCCACCTAAAATCCTACCCTCCTAACATAACCCTTTTCCCTAATCATGGGGAAAAGCTCTAGCTCAAACTAACTAGTTATCATTATCATTATCATAGGTATACAACAGCTTGATTCCTTTCCTTATTGAGAGGTAACACTATAGCATGCCTCCTTTGTATTTTTGTTCATTTTCTTATAGTTAATATTTTAGCATCACTATGATATCTAGTGTATCGTCCCTCTTACATAGTCCATTGAGACCACCATGGTCCATTATACCATGATACATCTCAAGGATATGTTCATTGACACATTTTGGTTTTCTTTCTTCATCTTGTGCCCCTTTTGGTTTATCTTATTTTTTCTTTTTTGTGTCAATCCTCTTATGAATGAATTACGTCACCTTGGTCTTTATATCCTAGAACATCCTATTTTATTATATATTAAAAAATTCTCAACATATTTATGATTTTCCAACATGTATATACAATCACCAATATTAGCTCCCTTGAAAACCTTTGCACTTGACACTGTTTTTGAAAAGTTAAGCAGCATTTTCAGGGTGTTGTTCCCTTCACAAAGAGCCCAAGGGGCCAAAGAAAAAACATAGTTCAAAACAGAGATTGAACTATAGAAACAAACAGAAACAGCTGACAGATAGTTGTGGAAAACCAAGGAGATTAAGCAACCCCTGACAGAGAGGGATCAGAGCTGGCTCCACGAGCCTGATTCTGAGAAGAGGAAACAAATTTCTTCTTCTGAAGGACAACTGACCAAGGAGGCTCAAAAATAAGAAACGAAGAGAAAGGTGAGATGAGCGACCCCACCTCAGCCACCATAGAATCACCAAGCAGCGAGGGATTCGGCAGCAAGGCAGCGGAGATCGAAAAATCAAGCAGAACAGAAGAGGCTCCCAACAAAGGGCGAACCGGGTCTGACAAAGCAACGACAGAAGGTGCAAGGTCATACATAACAGAGTCAACAGATGGTTCAAGCACAACAGTGTTAGCAGAATGGTCCAAAGGTGTTTCCAAAGAAGAGAGATCCGGGTGAGCAACAATAAGAGGGACCTCCAACACAGAAGAAACCTTCAAAGAAGAACCCACCATGAGGTGATCAAGGAGAGCATCATTCCACCAAGTTGCAGCACCCTTGCGGTGGGCATGGGGGCAAGCAAAGGCCAAGTGACCCACCGAAAAGCATCTCCTACACCGAAAGGGGAGACCCTCATAGTCTAAAAGCTACTTCCAAGGTCTGTCCTCCACCAGCAAAACAACATCCCCGTGAAGAGGTTTGGAGGTGTCCAGATCAACAAGTAACCGAGCGACCGTGGTGTGCCCAAACTCCCTAGTAGTAGAATCCACCATTAAGAAACGACCAATGGTATTGCCAATGGCTTCAAAGCATGATTCCTCCCAGAACTGGAGAGGAAGGTTTGGCAGTTGGACCCAAATAGGTTTGGTGTTCAACGGCTCCGTAAGGGGGTTGAAAGAACAAGCCCAAGTCCTGATGGACAAAGAATGAATGCCCCACATCCATCCTCTGTCCAGAACACAGCTTCACTCATGAGGGGAGCCAAATGTAGCAATAAAAAAGCCCCTAGCACTAGGGTAGAGTTCGATTTCCCCAACAACCAGAGGCTTCCAAGAAGTCTTTACCTAGTCATGGAGATCTGGGAGGGATGGCCACAGACCATTGAATCTACAAACCACACCCATTTTCAGGTAGTACTCCTCATTTTCTACTATCTTAGGCCCACAAACCACCACTGGGGAGTCCTTGGCACAAGGAATAGACCTCTGGGAAGGCCAAGAACAAACTCTAGCAACTTCAAAAAAATATTTTGTCTTCCCCGCAGCACACCCAACAACAGGAGGACAAGAACACCATCCAACAGGAGCACACAGAGGCAGGGGAGGGACAAGAGCCCCCAGTGGAACCAGGACCACCACGCCCAACCGCATCCGAGGAAGCAGGCACACCACTCCCCAATGCACAACCCTCGGCAGCAGCATCCCCACACTGAACATCAAACAAAGCACCATCCCCAGCAGGGACAAAGCCCACCAAGTCAAGAGAGGAACCAGGTAGGCGATCCCCAACCGAGACCACCTCCCTAGCCGTGGACGCACCCAAACCTGGTCGTTGCAGAATAGAGCCAATCGACCGAAGCAGAACAGAGCCAATCGGTTGAAGCGAAGCAGAGCCATTCGCATTTCTCCCGCCCGAGCCCATTTCAAAAATATTTGCACTTAACACTGTTATGTAATAGGGATCTGGAGGATTGCTGCAAGTAGGGTGAACTTTGTGACCCTACAATTTTATTATAACTATTCTACTAATTTATTTAATTTTGCATTTCAAGAAAAAACTTGATAAATTGAATTAAAGGAACTTGTTGACACGTGCATGACTATCAAAGCTAAATGTATCACTCAACAAATCTTTTGTCATGACCATCTAATTCACTGTAAATATATCCTGGGAACATGCATCTTGACTATCTTCAAGATCATAAACATAGAGAAACCCACAAGATCAACATACATGAGGTGGAACTAAGTGCCTAGAATATTTTCCCACATCACCTTGTACTAGAGGCCTAGTATGTTGTATAAGGGTCTGAGTGAGTGAACTAATGGGCTCTAAGTTCTCCAGCTCAACATCCTCCTTCATAATGAAAATGGTAGTCGCATTCTCTAACTTTGGTCTAGCTAGTGGTCTTGATGCCTAGTTTAGGTCATATTGTGCTCCCACTATGTCTTGTGTGGAGCTCCCACCTCTACCCTAGAATTCTCGTATTTCAAATTATTTTGGGATCTGATTGAGGACAAACCCACAATACAGTTCCTCAAAAATGATTGTGGTACCTCATAGTTATTGCATAGAGGATATTCAAAAACCATCCACCACTTATCCCAAAAATTATTCTTTATCTCTTGGTAGTGGCTTTAATGGATATGGAACCTCTTGCAAGCACCATGTAAGTTTTGATTGGTTTGTGGGTCAGTGAAGAGTGCACACAAGTCAGATTTCAAAAAAAAAAATTGTTTGTGTTAAATTATTTTTGTTGTTCCCTCTTATCACACCGATTATTTATTTTCCCACTCATTGATTCTACATGAGAGACAATGGATTTTAGTGATTCAGCAAGGGTGGTCGTATGGGAGTTTATTCATGCAGGATCTTTCAACCTTGCAATTAACTCGATTTCTTTTCTATTGTTTTCAATTTACCCTAATATGCTTTGTTGTGTTCCTAGAGGATGAGGAGAAATTGTAGGAGGTGTTTATTGTGACTTTTCTTCAGGAAGGTTTTCATGAAGAGGTGAATTAGGATTTTAAACATTTAGGGGTGAATTATCAACTCTTAAAAATTAAATAAATTTTAATTAAAAAACTAATTCAATCTACCTATTTAATCCAAGTTTGACATTAAAAACTAAAAATGTTTACTTCTTTGACCTCCCTAGCATCTTTGTTACATATTGGTGATTATTTCACAAATATTTGGATGAAAATGAGGTTTTCAATAATGTGAGCATGCTTGAAAGGATGAATAGTTCCATAGGATTCATAGAAAAATAACAATGAAATGTGATTTTTTTACTTTTATGGTAAAAAATGAGCATAATACGAGTATGTTATAACATGCTCGCATTATGCTCTCATAGTGGCCAAAAAGTGGGGTGGCAACTTTTTAGTCTCCCATCTTGGTGCACACACCCTAGATGCCTAGATGTGAACATCAAATGATTCTTACTAGATTATTAGAGTCCTCAACCTTAAGATTTTGACTCATAGATGAAGAAGATGAACCCTCTAAATATGGATTAGGAGCCATAGAAATTGAAGTCTCAATATAAGTCTTTGTAGGAGTAGGATAAGTCTCTCTATCATCAAGAAAACCATACCTTTCACAGTCAGCAAGCACTATACTTATTTTATCATCAATTGGTTGAAAATCGTCAAGTGGAACAATACAATCCACAAATGATCCTCTAGGAATGGAGGTTCATTCAAGTCTCCATACATATCCCAAAGTTTGTTCATAATGTCACAAGGGATCTTAATACCATCAATGACCATTTATGTGACAATATTACAACTACAACCAATTACTCCTAGGATATGTTCAATCTTTATGTCCCACACAATTCCCTTCCAATATGATGATGGTTTAGGAAGTAGTCCATAGAGATAGGAAAAATATTAAGCCACCTACAATGTGTTAGGATTATTCCATCTCACCATGACTTATAATTCTATCTTTCCAACCTAGTTAAATGAGGATTCCTTTTGATACCCATGATAAACTCATCAATGTTAGTCATACAATAGACAAATCAAGAGACTTAATCCAACAAAAGCATAATATTACCCCTCTAAAATTACAAGATACTTGATCCTTTCAAGATAAACTGGAGTAAGCTAAGTAGGGTAATATGATATTAACCCAATAATACAATATTGTATTTATAATATTTAGAATGAGTTTATATTACTTTTCAACAAGAGGGTTTGAATCATTTTGCCTCTATTATATTTTAAAAGATATTATTTTAGATATATTCTTTACAATTACCTCTATTATATTTTAAAAGATATTATGGATGTTAGTTTTAACCTTGAGAAGAGGACTTGCACTCTCAGAAGCTCAAAACCCTTAAAAGTAGGAGAATTTCATTCCCTTGAGTTAGGGTAAATACTTGAATATGAGATAGTTTCCAGACCCAGATTGTTACAAGTATGTAATAAGGTATTCAAGAGATTGATTCAAACCTATTTTGGTCAATTAAATCAATATTAGTGTGTCATCACTTTTAAAAGAAATCTTGTTTATGATAGTTAACCTTGGGGTCAAACCAAGAGAAGTGTTAACCACAGGTTAGTAGGGTTTCCAAGTTGAGTAAGAGGTGGTGAACTTATGACACCACTTCTTTAGAAAGTGGAATGATTATATTTATCGAATTTTGGCCAAAGTAAGTGTAGAATTCGCTTCTTACACTTTGTTGATTCACTATGCTCCAAGGTTGCATAGCTAGTCGGTAGCGTCATGCATAGCTGGAAGGTATCTGTAGGTGTATGATCATACTAGTTATGTAGGACACAACACTAGATACTCAAATAGGCATTACAAGAGGTTTTCATACCAAAATATTTGTCGAGGGGTAGGGCCACTTCCAGTTAGGAAGGTGTGTGGGGGACCACTAAGTCTGTGGTTGGAGGAAAAGTGCTTGGGTGATGCTCTCCCTCTTGCATAAAGCAACCAAGACTTGTGAAATAGAAGAAGTGTGATCTATATGAGGATACCTTGACTTTGAACTCTTGTAAGATATGAAATTAAATATATGATCATGAATCTTTTGCAATCTATATTTGAAAAGATGAGTTTCATTTTCTTGGAATTATGTTATATTATTTCATTTATGCAATGTCATTTGAAATTATTTATGCAACATTCAATTATGTTATTGAAAATAAAAAAAATCATTTCTCTATTTTTAGAAACTTGAATTATTCACTTTTTGAGTTAAGAACTTAGGTGAAAACTATAGAGTAAACATTTGGCATGTTACAACTTTCAAAAGATCAAATGTTTTTTCTCAAATAGAGAAACCAAGAACATACCAATAGAAACAGTAGTGCTTGATTACAAAGTCACCAGGTGCTTATAAGATGTATCAATAGTTGCAACTATTGAGAGTCACACCAATGTCTCAATAGGATGATATAAAGCTCATCACATTGGTCCCATCGGACATGCTAGAAACTATTGTCACTTAGAATCGCACCTTATTGAACCTATTGTCCAATATTCTATTGAAATATGGGAATGATCTTAAGGTGTGGAATCTTTGTAAATAAGATTATATTTCCAAAAAAGGCTAGCTTCCTCTATAATCTAGATGCAAAAATGTTGATCCAACTCAATGCTAAACAACCCTAATGTTAATCCTATTCTATTATATTGTAGGAGAAAGAGAGAGAATACTAAAAGATAAATGGATGGTGATGCACCAAGATCAAAATATGTTTCTTCTCATACACTACAACGCAAGGAATCAATGGAAATTTCTAGAAGAACTCACCTATTTCACAACCCTTGAAAACATATATGGAGGTAAGGGGTTTGGGAAACACTAAGAGGCAAGAATGCATCAATAGACAATCCATGCAAATAGATTTTACATACAATATACACATAGGAGTATGGAAACATTCATTCAGCCATAGAGGTAGGGAAATATGCACAATATGATAGAGGTGAGGAAGAGGTGAAAATGTAAACTTTATTGATTCAGAGGCCTAGAGCCTGTCATAGTAATAGAGATGCAAAAAAATGCATGTCTCTGAAGAGAAAAAACAAGAACCATTTATATTGAGGCTCAATAGCCTTTTATTATGTTTTTGGGTATTGAAGAGACAAGGCATGTGGCAGAGGAAACCCATATCCCTCTACAAAAATATGACAATTCTACACAAATATATTAATCTCTAGCATGAGAAATCCCCCAAAAATGCTTTTTAAATACCTACATTGATGAATGATAGGTTGTGTGCATATGAAATACCACGAAGTCCATTGAAAATGTGGTGTAGAGATAGCCACCTAATAAAAAGGAGCTCTATAAACCAATAAATATATCATGGCACTATAATTCATTTGAAAATCCATGGGAAATAGATTAAAATCCCTTCTAGATACTCCATGGATTAAGATTCAATAGCTAAGAGAGTTGTTGCAGCATTGATAGTGTCTCCTAAGATTTATCCTAACAAAATGACCTATTGTAGAAATTTGAAGCTCATTTGGAAGTCACTTGTCATACAAGGGGCAAGAAGGCATAAATATGGTCGGGCATGGATATATAATGTCGTCTTTTGAGATTTTGCAACATCTTTCTATCTCTCAGAATTTTGTAACATCTTTATATTGCCCTTTGTTCCCTATCAGCTCCTTGTTTCTACTCTTTGTAGGTTTTTCACCTTCATTTGGCTCATGTGGGAAAATTCTATACATTTGGAACTTACATGTTCCCCTCTTTGATTTGGTTCAGTTGGAAAGTCCTTACAATGACATTAGGAAGGCAGAATGATGAAATCGATACAGGAAGGAATAGCTTTGGATGGGATGACATCATGATGATATTATCAAAGGTGGATGATGTCAGCAATGGTTATGGTGATATCAATAAGAGATGGAAGTAGATAAATAGAGTGAAAGTGGATATGTAAAAGCATCCAACTAGATTGGATGAGGATGAGAAACTTCAAATGGAAAAGTTTGCAAGGGGAGGCTTGATTAGGATATGGTGGGAAATCAAGCCTCATTGAAACCATGTGAGACTTTGGATAGCAACTACATATATGGATGATTTCTAGTTCAATTAAAAGTTCCCACAAATCCATTAGGCCATCGAATTCCCTTAAATATGAAAAGATTAGTCAATATCAACTCTAGTAGAAAATGCATTGGCATCGGGCCCATGTGGGTGGGGAACTTACATCTAAACTACACTTTTACCTTCAAACTGGTTCACTTAGGGATTTTTTCAAATTCGAATGCACTCAAACTCCCCGTAAACCTTTAGCTTGTGGGACTTTCATCCCCATCGGGCCTATGTGAGAATTTTGCTTCCATCTGCCCACAAAACCCAAATTTAATCAACTTATACTTTTCTTCGCTTTGTGAAAAATAATCAAGTGATCTACACCTTGTTGGGAAACTCATCGAAACTGCATTTATTCGGTTGGAAGGAAAAAACCCGTAAAATCATAACTTAGTTGATTTTTCCCCAAAATTAATCAAAATTTAACTACAAATACACATTTGGGTGCTCTACAAGATGGAAAGCTCAAAAGATGTAGGAATAATTTAAATTTAGGTAATTGACTAAGGGACAAGCAAGGTAAAATAACCACCAAAAGCATAAAATCAAGCAATATGGCCTATATAAGATCTCTCGGATTGATTATAATTGATGAGACATAAGGAGGGAATGAAATGAAAATTACTTTGTTTGCAAGAAGAGAAAAATATGGAATAGAGTGTCATATAGATGACACTGAAGAAGAATTTATCCTAATGCAAGAGGATGAAGAAGAAAATAAAAGGTTGCTAAAAAACATATCTTCTAGAAGGCATGAAATAGTTGGTGATAAATAATGAAGATGCAAGAGGAGAAAAAATTGTCTAGAGGTTACTAAAGAAGGAAATATTATATCTAAATAAACAAGAGTGAGATTGTAGCAGAGGTTGGTCCTTTGAAGAAAACAATGAATATGATGTAGCTAAGTGCAAAATAAAAGGATAAAAAAAGGATGAGGGTGAGGAAAGAGAAGTGTATAATTTCTCTAAGTTTCATGTTTTTAATGATGATTTATGTACACATATGATGGTGAGTGAGCAATAGATAAGTGTAGAAGAAGAAATCATGAAGGTGTTGAGATTTGTGGTATAGAAAATCATTGATGAACATATTGGCATGAAGAAAGAAGATTGTGAAGAAAAATAATAGATGGGTGTATATGAGGAGATGATGAAAATCTTTAATTTTCATAATATCAGTGATATTGATGTGTGCAAATGTAATGGTGAGTAAGAAATGTAAATAATATTTTTGGTGGAGGAGGATGGATTATAGTAGGTTAAAACCCACAACAGAAGATGAGGAAATAAACATTGGGTAGAGGTGGATGGTTTATGGTGGGTTAAAACCCACAAGAGGAAAAATAAAATGGAAAATATTGTGTAGAAGGAGCTCAATATATGGTGGAAAAAGATCCAAAAATGAAGAAAAAATAGGTGAAAAATTTTGGTGAAGGAAGAGAGGATTTATCCAAACCCAATATTAGAACAAGAAAATAAAGAATTTTTTTAGGGTAGGATGTCACATATTGTTTATGTTTTGGAAGGGTAGGTCAACTACTCAACTCCATTTTGTGATCCCATTCTTATAAAATTATTATCTGACATGTCTAATGCAGTATCATCCAAGTCCACAAGAAATCTCGCATCACCAAAACAAATATTTTAGGTTTACAATTTTAGTTTTGTTCATTTTTGGTGCATTTTGTTTTGGTTTTTTGTTTTATACTCCTTTGATTTGAATCATAAGGATTATTTGTTTTCTTCATAGTTTAGTTTTGAAGTTGTTGGAGTCCAAGTGAATGTTGCTTGAATTTTTCCTGGGCTACAAATTTCATTAATTGCATAGGATTGTTATTCATCTAGATTTAAATTGATATTTGTCTTCATATTGTGACCAAATTGTCAATAATGTTATTGCAAGGGGGACATGGAATTGTATATTTTTAAATACATATTTTTGGATAAATATTTAAGACATTGAAAATAGGTGCAATTTGTAGGAGGTTACAATTTAAATTCAATTAACTTTTAATTTATTTTCCCACCCACATAAGGTAGGTGTAGAAATAAAAGGAATAGATGTAATATTAAAAAAAGGAAATGAAAAAGCATGCAACAAGGGGAAAGAAGGGAGTCATGAAAGTTGATTTTAAAACAAATAAATTAAAGAGGTAAGAATAGGAGAAGAGAAGAGAAGGGATGCACAGTTAGGGAAGATGTAGGGCTACAAAATTATTTGAGAATATACCTCAAGTAAATATTGATTGTTAAACAACAAAATGAATAAATAATAGTATGGATGAAAAGAGAGGCACAATAAGGGGAAAGTGTCAAGGAAGGCAGAACTTATGAAGAAACAATAATTATGAAACCACAATGTAAAAGTAGAAACAGAGGCATAAGATTTGTGAATAAATATTAATTAAAAATAGCATAAAAGTAACTAGAAATAACATAGAAAATAAAATAAAATAAGGAAAATTTACAAAGGAGTGTAGAGGAGTAAGTGAAGAATTGAATTGAAATAAAGTTTCTTGTTGTTGTATATATGAAATAATTAAGATATTGTCTTTTGTTCCTGTTTTATTTATGTTTGAATTTGATGTTCCAAATATAATTTGAATTAAAATAGTGGTAGTTGCTTAATTTGAAGTTTGATAAAAACTCCTAAACCTTATTTGCATCGCATGGTGTATTGTTGTTCACATGAAGCATATGGTGAAAAAATAAAATATATGGAAACAAAATTAAACCTTCTTATATAGAAGATAAGCTTTAAAAACACAAATAAATTAAAATTAAGAATATACAACCAAGTATTTTATTCACATATAACAACTAACATCTATTGTTGTGTTTATGTGTTTGATTGCATAATTATTTTTATGATAAGGACCTTGTGAAAATATAAAATAAGTCTTAAAAGGATGACTCTAATAGCTCCTATAGCCACACTCTTACATTAGAATAAAAATATCATATTGTATAAGAAGAGGAGTGTAAAAGATATATGTGTGGAAAAATACAAAATATAGTAGCTAATCTAAGCACTGAATGATATTCATTTTTCTAGCTTTTTCTTACAACTATATTTATCTTTAAAAAATGAAGTATAAATTTTTTTTTGGCTCATCATCTTTGTAGTTTCAATCACACATTTGGTAAAGAATAGATAGCTTGAACATTTTATAAGCTACAAGAGTCACTCAGATAAGTGTCTTATGGAACACCCATGCACCTTCTCACATTGCATCTTTGAAATTCACATAATCACTCTCCCCAACACTTCACCCATTTCATATAGAACAACTATAAAAAATTTCCACTTAAATCTTGAAAATATTTTTTATCAAAAATAAATCACAATTTAGAACTCCTTCCATGACCAATTTTCTCATTTCACATTAAAAGACAAAAAAATGCAACATTTTCAAACACAAATTTAAATACAAATGTTGTGTTTTCATACCTTGCTCACCCTTGTTTCCCATTTCATCAAAAAAGTGCAAGAATGACACTTTCTTTTCAAAAACATTATTTTTGTTGCATTTTTTCCCCATACGCTTTTTACTATAACTTTTTGGAGTTTATTTTTCTTCCAATTTAAAGGATTGAAAAGATTTATTCATAGGTTCTATTGATCTTGTTTCGAGATACATAAAATTAAGAGAGTTTTAAAAAAAAATTGTTCTCTTTCATAATGTTTAGAGCATACATGTAGCATTAAGATGAATGACTTATAAAATCTTCACTAAGGCACAATTATTTCTAGAGATCATTGAGGCTCTCTTACACCTCAAGTATGCCCAAACGTCCCAAGACTAAGCCAATTGTTATCCATGATTTGTGCAAATAGGAATAATTCCTATAATCATCCTATTTCAACATAATCAAAGCTTAATTTTATAAGTTTGTAGTCTATTATATGTGAAATTTTGTACAATTCAATATGTGATCTTGGAGTAATTAAACTTTATAGAATACATTACTCATTGAACACGTGTTGCCCAATGGATAGGGCACTACACTAGAATTTGGCTTCATTAATTCATCTCCATACATCAAGCAACCTAAGGTGTCAAATC
Organism: Sequoiadendron giganteum; assembly: GCA_007115665.2. Taxonomy (NCBI): domain Eukaryota; kingdom Viridiplantae; phylum Streptophyta; class Pinopsida; order Cupressales; family Cupressaceae; genus Sequoiadendron; species Sequoiadendron giganteum. Next base: position 472,331,128 of record CM021107.1, on the reverse strand, counting down.
ATCATATTGGATTGGTCAAATTTACCAAATTAAGTTTTACCTTATACTTAAGGGCACCTTGTTACTTATTTTTGTGTTTGCATATAACTAAATTTATTCAATTTTAAAAAATATAAATATAAATATAAAAGTGTGCAAAGATATTTTATTTATGGACCAAACATATACAAAATTTGTAATTTATATTAAATTAGAGAAAAAAATTGAAAAGTCATGCATTATCTCCAGCTTAATAAGAAATTCATAGGTGAGAGTAATTGAAATTAAAATATATGTTTCATCATGGAAGGTTCCAAAATGTTTCTATAAAAATAACTAATAAGTTTTGTACACATTGTAGTGCGGGGATAAATATTGAGGATAGAATTTTTAGAATATTGAATTTGTTCACATTTAGTCAATTTTTAATGTTTAATGTCAATGATGAATGGTGGATTTGTTATCATAGATATAGTTTCCTTTATTAATTATCTTTGTATTAATGATGGATTTTGATACACCTTATGTTGTAGACATGTATCAACTATTTTATAAATTATAGATAAATAACAAACAATTTCAGGTTTTTTACTCTTTGTATTGGTTATGAAATATTATTTTCTTCTTGCTCTATCATTCTTATTATTAATTTTTATTTTTTAATGAAATTATATTTTATTTTAGAAATCATGGTTTATTTGTGAGTATGGGTTTATATCCTCTCAATCTATCATGAAATTCATGTATGTGTGTCTATACTTTAGGAAAACCACAAAAGCTTTGTAAGAGGTGGTTAAATGTTGTTTTCTAGTAAGCCTAATGCAAAGGACCTAAAATAATGTTTCCCATGTTTTTTTTATGCAATCTTCCAAAACCCTCAAATGAAAACTTATGGATTCTCTAAATTTTGTATGTCATTTTTTTCTTTTTTAATAAACGAGATACCCCTTCCAACATAAAGGGAAGAAGCCTTGTCATTTTAGGTGATTTTCTTAAATTTCTAGTAGAAATTGTTCTTGTACATTGCATGAGTTGCACATAATTTTACTAAGGGATTAAATTGATATTTTAAAGCACTAACAATGCCTCATCCTTTTGTAGATTAAAAATGCATTCAATATTGTGTTCAATCCAATAGGTTCTTTATAAACTAGACTAGTACGTATAGTGATTATAATCGTGTATAAGATTTTACACATTTTCATATGGCCAGTAGAAAATATTGTAGCAAGATTAGTTTGATCATCTAACATATTTCCTTGAGATTTAAACCTATGAATTTTCTACAAAAGCACTATGATTTACCACATAAGCTCATCCCACTTAATTTAATGTGAATACTTTTAACTAGTGTGAGATAAGGGGGATTCACTGCTTACGAGTCTCTTCATTCTCAAGAGAATCTTGGGGAGAGAACTACCCTTTGCTGGAGTTGAGAAGATACAACACCACAGAAGCCCAAAAGATCTTTGCAAGCAAATAACCTATTATAAGGAGAAACAAAGAGAAGCAACAAAGGAAATGCTCAAGAATGTGGAACAATGTATTCACCTGAAAATGTAAAATGAATTAATGATACAAAAGATAGTTTTCAACTACATATAGATGAAAACCCTAAAAAGGAAAACCCTAGGCTTGCACAATAATAATTAATAAAGTAATTAATTATTATGCACCTAATGTTAGCTTAAGTGAAAAGAGGTAAAAGGGAACTTTACGTAATTAAACAAATATTGTTTAATTAATAAAGTAAATACCCAATTACTCTAACACCCCCCCTTAAGATAGACATAGGGAGAAGCTAAAACCTAGAAGAAGCTACTGAAAGCAAAAGCAATGGGTCCCGGCAACAAGGCCAGATCAGGTACCCAAGTACAAAATCAATGCAAACTAAATGAAATGGGGTAAAGGAGAAAACCCAATGGGAACAAAACTCCTCCCCAAAATAGAATGCAAGGAAGAAATGCAATGCACTAATGAAATAAGGATAGGAGGTGGATAACATGATACCCCCCATAGATAACTTCTATCATATAAGTACATGTACAATGATCTCCATAGGAGATATAGAAAGAGAGAAGAAGGCCCCCCCACAATGAAGAAACTCCTCTCACAATGGTAGATGCCTGATGTAGAATCCAAAAGGAGATCCTGAAGCGGCAAATGATATTCCTCCCCTTGGGAAGAAACAGATCCATGGACTTGTACCGAAGAAACCCTATGAAGAAGGAAGAACCAATCTATCTCAAGATGTGTGCCATGATAGGATGCTGAAAAGTCTCACTATCTGAATGGAAACAAATAATGTCAAATCCAAACTGATGTGGAGAATACTAAAATGCAACCTCTAAATGCATAGATAATGGTGGGAAAACAGTGATAACCTGACTATCAAGGGAGAGGAGATGAATGTCCTCAAAGTAATCCTCCAAATCTGCAATATAGGACTCAACAAACAAGAAAGATATGTCTGCAACATAAGAGTCCAAAGTAGCTATGTCTAGAAGATGTATGATTCCCTGCTGCACTGAATCAAGAACAACAAGAGATGTTGATGAAGTCTCAGTCTGAAGAGTAGGAACTGTGAGACAAACCTCTGATCCATCGGAATATGTAAGGGTGTCTAAATACTCAAGCTCCTCTAAAGTATCATGATCAAATGGTGTATTCTCTCGCCAAGCAATGGGTATGAGACAATCTGAAGCAGGATCCTCTGGGAATGGAGATAGAATAGGGTCTCCATAGATCTCCCAAAGACGTGTCTAAAGTGGGTGAGGACAATCAATGTCCAATATAGCCAACACAGTGTCATGATCAACACTAGACAATATAACTCCTGCAATGTGATTTCTAATAATATCCCATGCTAATCTGCCCTCTAAAGTTGCCGGTTCAGGTATGAGATCATACAAATAAGGAAAAATATTAAGCCACCTACAATGTGTAAGTATACCCTTTGCCCATGACTCATAATTACCCCGTTCCAGACGAACAACTGAAGGGTGAGTAGAGAAACCCATGATAACTCTTCAAATGAAAAACAAACTAAGAAATCTAACCTTACAACATTTAGATCAAATGAATATAACCCATCCCATGCAAACAAAACTCATGTAGGAGCCAGAAGGACCAAGTAATTGAGCAAAGTGTAAAAACACACAAATCTGAATAAAAAATACCTGGTAAACAAACTAGTAAAATAGACTATAAATCTGGAAAGGGCACTATAACACCTTTCCAACGCCTATTCGTTTGCGCAAAACGGAGTTCGGATGCAAAAGATACGCCCCTTGGAGTGAAAAAACCAAGTTCTGCTTTGACTGGCAAAAAACATAGCAAAACTACAAAATCAGGAAAAATGACTAGTACCACTAAAACGGCACTGGAACCAGCTTTCCGATGATATCTCATTTGCAAAAAATTGAGAAAAATTGCCCATTCTACGCCCGATTTAGCGCAAGCTGCTCCAATGTGCAAAAAAAATATTGTTTGGAGCCCTCAAGGGCTAAAGTCTTCGGCCCCTAGTCACATGGACGACCAGGGGGCTGGCGGCTGGGCACCCATGGTCACCCATGTGACTGGGTGGTGGGGGTTTGGAGGCCCGCAGGGGCTGGCATGGCCGACTCGGGTCGGCGAGCCCGGTGGTGAGCTCATGTCGGCGGGGTGAGCTGAGCTCAGCGGGGAGGCCAAAACGGAGTCGGTGGGGTGTGGGTGGACTCGGCGGAGCCGATGGAGCCAGCCGAGCGGTACGCAGGGAGCCGGGGAGCTCGGCGGAGCCCAGCGGGAGCAGCCAGTGGCGGAGGAAGTGGCAGAGCCCGGGATCGGCAACGGGCGGAGGAGCCGGAGCGGACGGGGCGGCGCCGAATGGAGCAAGTGGCGACGGAGCCAGTGCCAGGTGGCCGCTTGGCAGCGTTGTGGTGGCCGCCGGGCGGCGAAAAAAAATACACTGGCTGCACAAAAATTTTAATCAAAAAACCATAGAAATTGATTTTTTTTTTATTTTTTTTGCGATTTTTGCTCCGTACGGCCCTAGGGCAAAAAAATTTTTGCCTTCCAACTTGACTGTAACTAAAATTGACGATTTGACAGTCGTTTTAGGGGTTTTTGGGCGCTATGAATCCAATGGCACTGTCCATTTGAGCCCAAAGTGAACCCAAAAAATGGAGTATGCTGAATCCACCCAAAAAAAACTTAGAACCCTAGATTTGCTTCCAATGCAAAATCTCAAAACAAGAACAAGCAGCTGCAAATCTAAAGCTCTGATACCATGTTGGAGTTGAGAAGATACAACACCACAAAAGCCCAAAAGATCTTTGCAAGCAAATAACCTGTTACAAGGAGAAACAAAGAGAAGCAACAAAGGAAATGCTCAAGAATGTGGAACAATGTATTCACCTGAAAATGTAAAATGAATTAATGATACAAAAGATAGTTTTCAACTACATATAGATGAAAACCCTAAAAAGGAAAACCCTAGGCTTGCACAATAATAATTAGTAAAATAATTAATTATTATGTACCTAATGTTAGCTTAAGTGAAAAGAGGTAAAAGGGAACTTTACGTAATTAAACAAATATTGTTTAATTAATAAAGTAAATACCCAATTACTCTAACACCCTTAACCACCTCAACTATTTTTGAATGAAGAAATTGCAAAGAAACCACACACAGACTAATTATCACAAGAGACTACTTAATAATTCAAGAGAGCAAATTTTCAAGATCTCTACCTCAAAATGAGGAGCTCTCAGCCAATGGACTACAACATGGTATCAAGATTCCAACACAGCTCGTTGAAGTTTGAAGGACATGTTGGAGTCCATAGAAAATGAAGAACTTAAATCTTGGGCAGAATAACTAAAACCTCACTATCTAATAGAAATCCAAGGTATGTTTAAAAAAATAATTAAATAAAAGTAGAAAACAAGACAAAATACAAAGGAGAGCTAAGAGAGGACTTACAAACAATCAAGCATTCAAAACCTTCCTTTGTGATCCACTTCGACAACTTGCAAACAAAATGAACAGGGAAAATGTTGGGTTTGTTTCGGGGCTTACTCCAATCAAACCCCTAATTTGATGTTCCCATCTCCACGAATAGCCAGATAGAGAGAGAGAGAGAGAGAGAGAGAGAGAGAGAGAGAGAGAGAGAGAGAGAGAGAGAGAGAGAGAGAGAGAGTAAATAAAATAGAAAAAAGGAAGTGGTGAAAACAATCCCCGCTTGAGGAGGAGAACCCACACCACCAAATAGCAAGTGACCAAAATTATTTGATCTATTCACAAATAGATACGAGCAAGAAATCATTACCAACAGTCCTCAACCCCCTCTTGAACACACAAATGCACCATTGAATGTTTACTAGAGATCTTTGGTTGTTGGAAGGACCTCAGTCCAGCAGAGCTTCACTTGTAGAAGTGTTGTTGCAAGTAGATGAAGAGGTTGAGAATAAAATGAGATTGAGAAGAGAGTTGATTGAATGAGAGAGAACCCCCAAAAATGAGAAAAAAAGGGAGTTTTTGTGCATGCAAGGGTGAAAGGAGTCATTACACTTGAGAATCTGATTGCAAAGACACATTTCCCAAGTCAAGATTTTGAGATTCCATATTTCAAACTAGATAAATTGCCAAGATGCTAGCGCGTCGTGCGGACGTCCACGCATCGTGCAATCATTCAAATCACCAATTTTTGAGAAATGGGATTGTGAAGTATTATCGCTTTGTCATTAAACCTCATGGAGTTGGAATCAAAAAATTCTGACCCATGAGGCTCTTATCATAAATGTGTTTAGGTACAATAAATGCTAGGAAAAGTGCTAAAATGTGAAATTGCCTCTAGGTGAAATTTTGTGACATTACATTTTTCCCCCACTTTAGTGTGGTCGATTTTGGAAAAATCAACCACACTAAAGTAAAAAATAAAAATTCAACCCAAAACTTGAAATTTTACTCATTTACGTGCCAAAAAGGATACTGTAGAGGCTATAGAGGTCAAGTAGGAAAGTACTAAAGATGCCCCCAACGATTGAACTCGGCAAGGAATACAACATTTTTCATGAAAGATTGCACAAATTTTGATTTTGTAAATCTCCAAATGTTTAAGTCAACCAAAAAAATCGAAAGAAGCTACCAAGGTGAGAAGAATGACCAAGAAAAAATTTGGTGGTTCGGAAGAAAAATTTAGTAGAGAAGTGATTGTATGCCCCCTCCTAGTTTTGTCCCTAGTCCGGTGGGGGAAAAGCAAGAGAAAATGAGGGACCACAATCACCAAGAAAAATGGGCCCCAAGGGCCTATATATACCTAGGTGGGCCCCTAGAAGAGTCATTTTCACTATTCATTGTTGGAGTTTTGTTGAATTTTGTGAGAGAAAAGTCAACAAAATGCCATGCAGACGAGATTATTTGGACCAGCTACAAGAGGATGTGTGTGAGGGCCTCAAGGTGGATTAGGTGAGTTCATGAACCACCTTTTTAATGCATTTTTAAATATTTTTAGTATATTTTTTAATGACTCGAAGTGTAGGCACCCCTATGGCACGCCTGTGTCCTCCTCATGCATTGGCGTCCTGCCAACACACATTAGTGTCTACTAGGCGTGCTGAAATCTTGCCATCTTTAATGTTTGGCCTCAGACACTTACACATCATGCAGACATCTGTGTGGCACATGCGTGTCTCAGAGACTCCACTTAGTATATTTTTGTAGTATTTTTTGTATATCATATGTTCTAACTCCAATCTTTTACACTTTTGTAGGATTACTTAAAGATGAGGGAGCATCCCAACGGGAAGGTGCTTCACCTTGTCCAAGATCAGTATCAACATTTATAAGATGATGATGAGACTTTTATGGCAAGTGGGCCTCTGGTAGATTTACCGGATGCCAGAGATTCTCTACCACGACCATATGTTAATGGCATTGATAGAGTGGTGGGACTCTACCACCTCAACCTTCCACCTCTTGAAGGGCAAGATGATCATCACATTTGAGGATGTCTATCGCATCCTCAATTAGTACTCAAGCAAAACTGATGGTGGCAATAGGACCGGCCATATTTGCATGTGTTGGTTTGAGCAGGGTCATGGTGTAGTGCCCTTGTTACAATGGATTTTGGTGATCACCATGGCCACTCAAGTCACAATAGATGTATGAGGCTCTCACCTGCACGGGGGTTTCATGTGCACTACCCATGAGATGGAGGAGCATAGGACAATGTTCACATGGGGGGAGTATTCTCGCACACCTGTACCAGGAATTGGGATGGTATGTGCATTAAAAGTTATGAAGCTTGATAGCCTACATCCTACTCTAGGTGTGGGCCTTTTGACTATATTGCATGTACACAACCAAAGGGCTACCCTCGAGTGCGAGACTATTTTATACTCATGGCTCATTGGAATGAGTTGATCTAATAGTGGAGGCATGATGACCTATAGTTCTAGTATTTGTAGTTTGACACTCTGTAGCCCAGCCAGATCAGGTGGCAGCCCTAACATTTATTCAGGTGGGTAGATGATGGTAGGTTCCTTAGGAACTTGGAGCACAACCATTTTCTCTTGGGTTGCATAGATTTTGTGATCATTCCATACTACTGGACCCACATCATGCAACAACATGGTTGCATTCATATCATCCCCCCGTGGTCCCATCTTATGCACAAGCCATGAGGTTCCACTCAGCCAGGCAATCATCGACGACCCACCATTATCAATGTTTCCATTTTTTATAATAATGCCAATGATCAATACCTACCATAGATGCATTCGGTTGACAATGTGGGTGTGGTGAGAGGCTTCCTAGCCTAGTGGCAGGCGCATCATCTTGCTCCTATTTTCCCAGTGGATTCTCGTAGGAGGGATCTCGACCTGCAAGGAGAGGCACCACCAGGGGTGAGGCGGCGATGAGCAAATCGAGGAAGAGAGAACCAGTAGTAGTAGGGTGAGGAGGAGGTGGTAGAAGAGGTGAGGTTGAGGTGGCAGTGGAGGATGTCTTCTCCTCCACCCGTAATCCTAGTTTTTTTTTGTGCTTCTAGATCCTGGCATTGACCATGCGACAATTCTAGCGGTATTGGGAGCAGCACTAGAGGCAGGTGATGCAGGTCCCAACATTGCACCACCCCCTGATCTACACTAGAAACCAGGGGACCCAAGTATAATAGTTACATTACATCATTTCATTTCATCAAGGTAGTCTTCTAAGATTTTATAAATGAAATCATGAAAGATTAGGTTCATCGTCCGCTGGTAAGTTTCTCCTACATTCTTTAACCCAAATGACATGACCACCTAAAAAAGGTACCCCAAGGGGTAGTGAAGGTTGTCTTATACTAATCTTTTGAGTTAATATGAATCTGATTATATCCCAAGAAGGAATCCATGAAGGATAACAAGGCATGGCTTACATTTGAGTCCACAATCATATCAATATTAGGCAATGGAAAACCATCCTTAAGAGAAGCCTTATTGAGATAACAAAATTCAATGCATATATGAATACAACCATCAAGTTTACTGATGGTATTAATATTTGAAATCCAAGGTGAATAGTCGATTGGACAGATAAAGCCTACCTTTAATAGCTTATCTATCTCAGTCTTAAACAACAAGGCAACCTTGGGATTGATCTTTTGGATTTTTTCTTAATAGGCTCAGCACCGAGACATAAGACAATATTGTGAACCACTATAGACTCATCAATATCGAGCATGTCCTCATATGACCAAGCAAAGATATTAGGATGAGAATTTAAAAGGTCGGAATGCTCCTTAGCTTCTTCAAAAGAAAGACACTTTCTGATCTTTATCATCTTTTCAGAAGACTTAGGATCTATGAAAACTTTAGCAATGTATCCCTTAAGGAGGGAACTACGGTCTTTAAGATGTGGTATCGAGAAACCATCATCTATATTCGATAGAGGGGCCACCTCATCCATACTCAAAATGGATTCACCAAAATATGCCAATTTAGATAGTACAAGAATCGTCATTTATGGTGAAAGGAGGTCAAATAGGAGTAGACACCTAAGAATTATTTTAGTGCTTCCTCTTAGGAGAAAACATCTAAGTGGACTTATTCGGCCTCTGCCCCATCCTCTATCAATTTGGGATGGACCAAATTAAGTGGTTCAACTGAAATCTTGTTAACACTCCACCAAGTTTTTACTTAGATTATTCAATAGAGCATCCCAAACCCAGATAGCACTTTCAAGGCTTAAACTAGATATGGGCCTGAATTCCTTGTTCAATACATCCAAGGCCTTTAAGCCCATAACCATATTGAGAAACGAGCCTATATCTAATACCATAGCATGTTTGCAAAGCTTCAGAAGGCAGTGGTTCCACATAAAGAGCATTGTTCCATCAATGGACATCAAATTCATCTACAAGGCCACAACCATCTTGCTTATTCGATTCACAAACATTAACCTCCTTAGCGAGAGTAGGATTATCCTCCTTGGTAGGGGAATGATTATTTTCCTGAATATGATCACAACTATCCTTCTCAACAGGATTCTGATCCACCTCCTTAATAGAGGTGTTCAAGGTTATTGGAAGTTTAAGATGAGCGGAATTCACTTTATATTCTCCAATGAAGAATTTAGAGAATTCTAAGGATCGCTAATCATCACCAAGGAATAGATTTGATTCAAAAGAAGAGATAGAGGGGGAAGACTTAGGACTTTCTACTTTAAGTCGCTCTTATTTAGCAACTTTCACTTCTGGGATAACCTCTACAAAGGGTATCGCCGAGGAAAATTTCATTGCATCAGAGGTTAGAGACAAAACACAATTCTTAAGAGTGGAAACAACTGAATCCTGACCATTAGCCACTAGTTCACAAAGGTAAACATCTTCTTGATCATCTTTGACTATTACCACTCGATTGTTTGCAACAAACTTCATAGAATGATGTAGAGTAGAAGTTACAGTGTGCCCGTAGCATGAATCCAGGGTCTCCCCAAGAGAATATTGTAAGGTAAGGAGCCAGGTATCACATGAACTAAGGTGGGTAAGGTAGCGGTGTCTAACCAAAAAGGCAAGATTATCGTGCCTAGGGCTTGTCGGCTAGTGTTATCAAATCCATGAATGTACAGAGAAGAAGTAGCTAAGAAAGGGGAATCAACTTTAATCTTAGGTAGCATATCTATACCACAAACATTGAGGGCTGAAATGGTGTCAACAAGGGTATGTCTAATACCTATATTATTAACATTAACTATAATCATTAAAGGGTTTGCTTGCTTTTGCACATCTAGGGTGGAAGTTCTTGCAAATAGAACATAATATTTGGTGAGTTAGCATGAATATGAGCCATCAGCACATTAACATCCATTGTCCTAGTGGAGATAGGCAAGAGAAGCTTCTGCAAGGCTTCCTGAAGCATACCTTGATAAATTGGAGCGATCTGAAGCAAATCCCAAAGCAAGATCTTAATCGGAGTAACACGAAGCTTCTCGACAAGATCATAGTCTCCAAGATATTTAATCATAGGTTTAGGTGCTAAAGTAAGACTTGGTTGAGAAGGTGGTAAATAAATAGGGACTTGAGTAGGTTGAGGTGTAGGAACAGAGGTTTGTTGATCCAAATTCTACTTATTTCTCCGAGTAGTATATGTGTGTCCAACAACATTATAAGAAGTAGAGTATGTGACTTTCACAAACCTTGAATATAAATTGAGTGAATCATTATGATATGGAAACCCATATATATAATGAATCCTTTTAGGAGAGGATCTAGCTAGATTCAAGTAAATAATGGGTCTCTTAGGACTTGGGGAAGCCACGAAGACTATGACAACATTCACCGACTCTAGCTTGTGAAGAATTTTGTTTGGAAGATCCACAAGTAGAGGAAGATGCTTCTAAAAAATATCTAGAACATCATCTAGCATATTGAAATATTCCTTAGAGAAAGCATTATCATAAACATTGCAAATAAAATCTGACATGGTTCACGTCTGGTTCACCAAAATGTGAGATAAGGGGGATTCGTTGGTCACGAGTCTCTTCATTCTCAAGAGAATCCCAGGGATCAAACTACCCTCAACCACCAAAATATGAGATAAGTGGGATTCACTAATCATGAGTCTCTTCATTCTCGAGAGAATCCCAAGGATCGATTTCCCTTAAACACCTCAAATATTGTTGAATGAATAAATTGCAAAGAAACCACACAGAGACTAATTATCATAATAGACTGCTTTAGAATCTGAGAGAGAAAAATTTCAAGATCTCTACCTCAAAAGGAAGAGCTCTCTACCAATGAACTATAGTGTGGTATCAGGATTCCAGTGCAACATGTTGAAGTCTAAAGGATGCACTGGTGTTCACAGTAAACAAAGAACTCAAAGCTTGGGCAGAATAACTAAAACCTCACTATCTAACATAGATTTGAGGTTTGTTTAACATAATAATTAAATCAAAATTAAAAAATGAGACAAGCTACAAAGGAGAGATAAGAGAGGACTTACAAATAGTCAATCATTTGAAACCTTCCTCTGAGATCCACTTCGGCAACTTGCACACAAAACGAATGGGTAAAAATAATGGGGTTGTTTTGGGGCTTGTCACATTCAAACCCCCGTTTTGGTGTTCCAACATCCATAGACAGCTAGATAGATAGAGAGAGTAATAAAATAGACAAAATGAAGTGCTGAAAAAAATCCCTAATGAGGATGAGAAGCCACACCAAATAAAAAGTGAAAAAAATAACCTAAGGGCATGTGCAGGACCATGATGGGCCAAAAAGTGGCAATATGAAAAAAGTAGCATTTTTCACTCGTCAAAAAACGCGAAAAATCTTGAGTTGATTTTTTTTTGGGTTGGGTGTTAGTACATTGCTCCATAGCAATGCCCAAGCCTAATTTTTACAAATCGGATATCTGATTTGGGGTCAGGAAATATATGAAAAACATTTAAAAATGTATTGTGGCGATAAGATTTTGGTGCCACAAATTGGATATCCAATTTGTGGCACACATAGATCCAAGAGTAATTAGGAGGTGGAGGGTGGACAAGAGATAGAGAGAGGTAAAGGGATAGAGAGAGAGGGGGAGAGAGAGAGAGAGAGAGAGAGAGGAAGGGAAGGGAGATTATGGAGAGAGAGAGAGAGATAATCAGGAGGGGGAAGGGAGAGGGGATGAGGGAAAGAAGGGGAGAGAGAGGGAGAGAGAATTAGGAGGGGGGATGGAGAGCAAAAGAGAGGAAGAAGGGGAGCGAGAGGAAGAGAGAATTAGGAGGGGGAAGGGAGAGTGGAAGAGGGGAAGAAGGAAAGAGAGAGGGAGAGAGAATTAGGAGGGGGAAGGGAGAGGGGGAGAGAGAGAGAGGAGGGGGAAGGGAGAAGCGAAGAGGGAAAGAAGTAGAGAGAGACAGATAGAGGGAGAGATAGAGAGAGAGAGAGGTAAAGGGAGAGAGAGAATTAGGAGGGTGGAGGGAGAGGGGAAGAAGGAAGGGAGAGAGAATTGGGAGGGGAAAGGGAGAGAGGAAGAAGGGGAGAGAGAGGGAGAGAGGGAGAGAGAGTGTGGGACAGAGAGAGATGCAAAGTGGGAGAGATAGAAAGAGATAGAGAGTGGGAGAGAGAGGGGTACAAGGGACAGAGGGAGAGCAGGAGAGAGGGAGAGATAGAGTGGGAGACTGGGAGAGAGGGAGAGAGGGAGATGGAGAGGGAGATAGGGAAAGAAAGAGAGGGAAATACTTGAGAGGGAGAGAGGGAGAGAGAGAGAGGGGGGGTAGTTGGAGAGAGGAGAGAGAGAGAGTGAGAGAGGGGGGGAGAGAGAGGGAAAGGGAGAGGGAGAGGGAGAGATTGATAGAGCAAAGACCTAAGAGAAGAGAGAGAGAGAGAGAGGGGGAGGGAGAGGGAGAGGGAGAGGG